>PVIU01014519.1:0-51474 GCA_004026605.1 Ondatra zibethicus | reverse complement strand
GAAAAAAGTTTTCAAATCAATAAAATGCCCTAAAGCAACTCTGTTCTTCAGAAATTCTAAGGTCACGATAATATTTAATTCATAGCTTTAAAAGAAGGTTCTCTTTTGTGTGTCATGAAGACACATCGCCTAGTAAGCAAAGGCAGTCTGGAGAGGTTCTTAGTGGGAAGGCTAACGGCTTCATCATCTGATTTAGGGTGCCTTGTTAAGATTAACTGTCTTTTAATCAGCTGATAGCTCAGCAATTTCCAGAAGGATTCAGTCTCTGAGGGAAGCTTGTCACCTGAAGTCACACAATACACATATATGTATAAGTACTTGTACATAACTGAATCTCTAATTTCCTTTTCTATTTTAGAAACTTATCATCCATAAACTCTGCTACTGTTATGAATCATAAGGTAAATATCTGTGTTTTCTGATGATCTTAAGCGATCCTTGTGAAAGGCTCATTCAATCTCCAAAGGGGCCATGATACATAGTTGGGAACAACTAAACTAGATTATTTGTTGAAGCTGCTTATTATACTTTAATCATCAGTGTAAAAATGCTAGGTAAGGCATCATGGATGAGGATGACCATGGAGCTGCCCTGTAGACAGGCACCATGGGTGAGGATGACCATGGAGTTGCCCTGTAGACACCATGGGTGAGGATGACCATGGAGCTGCCCTGTAGACACCATGGGTGACGATGACCACAGACATTCACTGCTCTGAAGCTCCTTTCCAGACATTCACATTCTTTTTCCTTCCTAGAGGCAGGAGCCTGCATTTGAAGTCACTCAACAGTCCCTATGGCAGTGAATCAGAGCCCTGCCCTAAACCGGTACCCATACCAGAAGCAAAGCTGAGATGCCATGTATGGTGTCTTATTCGCTGAGCATTTTGGACTCTGGTTCGCTCCTTCCCTTTCTTCTCAGATCCTAGGTTCATCCTCACAGCCTCTTTCCCCCAAGTCTTTCAAGATTTCTGGCTTACCTAGCTAGATACCTTCTTGTTTTTATCATTCATCAGAGATTCTACCAAGCCCTCTCCTACCTACAGACAGCCTTAGCTAGGTGAGAGACTGTAGCTGTTAATTAAATGATGTGTCTGTAAGGTTAAGCCAAAGTTCAGAAAGACACACATAATTTATCAGTGTATCTATCGAAGCAACAGATGTATCTTCTTTAGAAACAACAACAACAATTCTGGGTAACTGGGGAAATGGTTTCCTAAAACATTGCCACAATGACTTGCGCTTTCTACCCTGCCCGTTCATACAAAACAGTCTAACCCACTCTTTATTATGGCAGCATATGCCTTTGCTCTCTCTTAGTTCTCATGGAAGGAGAACAGGTGAAAGGCATGAGTGTGCATCTCTACTAAATATTTAATTAGGATTGTTCCCAAAGTCTCGGAAGACAACTCATTCAACTGGTCACCCTGGAACATGGAGGACTTGCCATCCGCCTGTTAGTCCTACCGGGTGACCTTCTACGACAAATTGTGTCTCTGGTGACAGTGGCTGATGGGAAGAAAACTGGGAAGACGAGCGACCTCACACGATGTTTCTCTTCGTCACTCTCACCCTATGTATAAGTGCTCTCCACGTCAATTTGACTTTGTGAAAAGTTTTCTTTCCTGAAGCTCTGATAAAAACAATTTTATCAACATTCTTTGATGGACCAATAAAACAACACCTGGCAGTTCATTAAACCAGCACTTTCACCCTAGCCATAGAAAAGCCTGGGCTCTCTTCTCACAATCCTTTCATACTTTACCACTTAATCCAACCTCATAAGTGTCCTTTTAGTTCTGTTTGTGATGATGATGATTTAGTTTTAGCCAAAAACTCTCTTACAACATTGGTATTGGTATTTTATTAAAATGAAATTCTTTATCTGTAACCAGGACACACACACACACACACACACACACACACAGATACATACGTAAAATCAACTTTGTCTCTGGTTTATTAAATGTTCTAGTGTAGGTTTGGTATCTATTAATATCAAGTCAATTTCTGTTGTATTTATTCTGTTTATTTCTGTTTCTGCGATTAAAATATTCAGACCAAAAGCAACTTAGGGGAGAAAAGGTTTATCCGGTTTATGAGTCTAGGTTACAGACCACCATTAAGGGGAAGTTAAGGCAGAAACTTAAGCAGTTAGTCATATTACATCGCTGCTAAAAGCAGGAAAATAAATGCATTCAAGCCTACTTGTCTACTCACTTAGCTTGCTTACCTTTTACACTGTTCTGGACCTTGGCCTAGGGTATGGTGCTAACCACACTAGGCTAAGATTTTCTCTATCAAGAAGCATTCAAGACAATCTCCCCACAGACATGCCCACAGGTCAGTCTGCTGTAGATAACCAGCTCCTTCCATAGTTAACTTGAGAGGAAAGTCCAGGTGAGAACTGGAAAATCTCCTGAGCGTCTTTCCTACAAATACCCTTTGCTTCTCCGACTCAGGACTCTCTTCCATTGGAGCCCTTCATGTTAAGATGGGACCTTGCTACATAGCCTAGGCTGGCTTTGAACTCAGGATCCTCCTTCCCCAGCCTCATGATCACTTTGAACTCAAAGTCTCTCTCCCTCCCTCTGGCCCCCTCCACGTGTGCACGTGTGTGTGCGCACATGCGTGTCTGTGTGTGAGTGAATGGAGGTACAAATGTGCCATCCACACACAGAGGTCAGACGGCAAGCTCCAGTGTCAGCCTCAGCTGCCTCGTTTGAGACAGGGCCTCTGTTGATTCCCCTCCTCACACGCCAGGCAAGCTTCCAGGGCTTTCCTCATTCTCCCCACAGAAGCCCTGGGTTGCACAAGCTCTCTCGATATCGGTGGCTTTCGTGTGGTTCTGGGGATCTGAACTCGGGTCCTTACACTTACACAATGAACATTTTATCTCCTGAGCTGTATCTATCCCCTTACAGACTGGAGCTGCTGAAAATGTCACTCCTAGTAAGTGGTCTGAGGCACGACGGACCCAGAAAAAGGCAGATCAGACAAAACATCGAGAAAACACAAACCACCAAACACCCGGAGAGCTTCTGGTTGCTCATCCTTGCACTTCAGTCCCAAGTACCTTTTTATGTATCCTCCAAAGATAAATTATATCCCCTAAATACCTTTTTATAGATCAAAACCATATTTCAATGACAATCAGGTAGTAGTATCTATAAATCTCAGTCCCCAGGAGGAGAACTGAAAATCTCAATATAATAGTGGTGGAAAGACTTCAAATTCTAATATTAAAAATATTTTTTCCAAATGAAAGCTAAGTAATATGAGATATATGTGAAGTCATGAGGTATTTTTATTTTGCTCTGTTTTGTTTTCAGATAAGAGTTTCCTTGTAGCTTTGGAGACTGTCCTGGAACCAGCTCTTGTAGATCAGGCTGGTCTCGAACTCACAGAGATCCACCTACCTCTCCCTCCCGAGTGCTGGGATTAAAGGTGTGCACCACCACCGCCTGGCATAAGGTATTTTTTTATCAAAAATTTTTAGGCATGCATAAAAAATACCTTTCTATTTAATAAAGGCTCTTAGGACAAGTGTCCCCCTTTGGCTTGTCTGTGATTAAAGTCATCAATGTTATTTAAGCAAGCTTTTGCTGTCCAACGAGATGTATTTAAAATGTGTCTGCTGGAGCAAAGGTAGGTGGCCTACGCAGCATGGCAGATAACAATTACTCACCCTGTGGGCTGGCTCTCAAATTCTTCTGACCACTGCTCCTGAATATCCTCTGTAGAAAGATCTACATCCCGGGTGGTGGCAAAATTGAACTCACTGCCTTCATTTCCATGGAAATAAATGGAGTTCCCATCTGATTGACAGCTATGCTGTAGACAAAGAAAGAGAGCATGGGGTGGCTGCTGAATTGGTTTTGTATCGTTTTACCCCTGTATAATCAGAGTTTTGGGAAAGTCATTACATTAGCCCCTCCGTGATGTACTCGCAAATCGAAAGGGCTTGTTACCTCCCTTTGGTCTTGCTTAATTCAATTACAATTTCATACTAACTTATTAAGTCATCACACAAAAGGAGTCAAGAGGGCATTTGAGCTTTGCCATTTCAGACTTTAGTTATGAGACAAGAATATTTTAATTGGAACCATATCCCATCTTTACCACAGCCCTTGTTGTGAGAATTAAGTCTGATAATGACTTGTCATGCATTTTCAATTCTGTGGTTATAGGCTAAATCACAGTGACCTTTTCAATATTCCATAGAGTTCTGACTTGCCATTCAAGTCTTTCACAATTTGTCTATAAATGGAGTATGAGTAGAATAGCCAGCTAATCAAAACACGGGGGACTGAAAAGGTCAGTCATCCCTGAGATGTCATATGTTCTTAGCCATATTTTCAGGAAGTTTCTGACCAGAACTGAGAGGGGACAGAGTTTCCAGCGAGAGGCTTGGAAATCACGAACTCTGTTACTCTCTGACAGGACACTTGTAAAAGAAAAAAGAATTTCTTGTGATTTTTTTTTTCACAGCGTATGCTTCTCAGTTTGATGTGAATGGTCAAAGACAAGATGAAACTCGAGAGCTAAGCGAACTGAATGCTTCCTCCTCAAAATTAGAAGCTTTCGTTATGGCTTTTTTTGGTAATAAATCATGAAGGGAAATGGTAACATATTTAAGAGCAAACATTCATTTAAGCTTTAATACTCTTCTGGAAATGAGGTGGAGATGAAGAAAAACAACTGGCTAAAAATGCCAACTATGCCACTGACTCTATGGAGCAGGGACATTCCATCAGGTCTCAACACAGTGCTGGCACAGTGGGCATTCAAAACATGTCCAGCGGCTCGAGACGGGAAAGAAGTGATGCCGTGGCTATGACCTTTTTACTTTAAAATTATTTTATTTGTGTGTATGTGTGATATTTGTGTGCCTGTGTGTGTGATGCATGTGTATGTACATATGTGTGTGCATGTGATATATGTGTATGTATGCATATTGTGTGATATATGTGTATGTGTATATGTATGTGCATATGATGTATGTGTATATGTGTGTTATATGTGTGCATGTTATATGTGTGCATGTGATGTATGAGTATGTGTGCATGTGCTGTATGTGTATGTGTATATGTGTGTGTGCATGTGATATATGTGTATATGTATGTGCATATGATGTATGTGTATATGTGTACATGTTATGTGTGTGCATGCAATATATGAGTATGTGTGCATGTGCTGTGTGTGATATATGTGCATGTGTATATGTGTGTGTGCATGTGATATATGTGTACAAGTATATGTGTGTGTGTGATGTACGTGTATTCACATAAATCACTAGAGATGAGATTTTTGATAGAATAATTGCTGTCACATTTGAGGAATTTGGTTAGTTTCTCAGCACAAACAACAACAACAAAAATAATCCTAGTTTAGTTGAGAAATATTAAGTATCAGATATAGGGCCCAATGGCAGGCAGCATATTCGTGCATGGCACTGTGTAAGAGCTGGTCAGAATCACCTCCGGGAGCATCCAGACAAGCAGACTTTACAGATGAGCAGGTCTTCATCTGGTTTAAAGGACAGGTAGAGAGCTATGTTGGTGACCAGTGTACACACAAAACTAAGCTGTAACCACCACTTTACGCTACCAGCATCCTTCTGAATGGTATTCGAAGCATATACCCTTAGACCCACAGACAAAGGTAGCTTCTCAGCAGAGAAGATGCTCTTGGCAGCAAAGGGCATCACAGGAAGCCACAGCTGATCAAGATGCAGAGAACCAGCAATCATGTGGCGCCCAGCCCCAGCTGGTCCATCTACAATGCAACTCCTGCACCTGAGGCCTCCTAGGGAGCATCTTGGAAGAAGGGTTAGAAAGATTGTAAGAGCCAGAACAGGATAGCATTGTGAGAATGTGTCTTCTACAAGAGACAGGGAAGCTACACCCATGACGTCTCAACAACACGGCTGTGTAACCAAGAACTGAACAAGGACGGCACCCAAAGTCAAGTTACTAGAAAGGGAAAAAATCACACAGGACCCCAAGCCTAGACAAAGAACTCCCAGCAACTAAGTAATGCTGAGAGTGGGGGAAATTAGTCTTTCTTAGGGAAGAAGCCTCCATTTGTTTATCCAACATCAAGTAGTCAGCCCTAAAATCATCTACATATAAACAATATAACGATATTATATGGACTGAGTCTATTGTATTTATATATTTGCGTAGGTGTGTGCATGTGTGTGTGTGTGTGTGTGTAAAACAATTAGAGAAAAAGAGACCATGAATTTTGGGGCAAGTTAGAGGGTATTATATGGGAAAGGTTGGAGGGAGAAAAAGGGAAAATAATGTAATTACATTTAAATTTAAAAAAAAAATCAAAAACCAAAACCAACCAACCAACCAACCAAAAGAACACAAAGACATTATGTAGGCCTAGTCTAGAATCAGAATCAGACTGGAGTTTGGCTGCCAAGGTCACAGACAGCTGCACCAGGAGCCCCAACACTATGGTTTTATCAGTGGTCTTCTAGAGTCTAAACTGGCTATAGCTGGTGAACCCATCAGGGTTGTAATAGATTTGCTACTGAGTTGGAATAGTAAACAGTCTCCAGAAGTTCAAGAGAGCAGCAGCATGTGATCCTTAGGGACTCATTTCACAGCCTAAGACATACGCACGTCTTCTGGGCCCCGTCATCACTTTAGTTAATACTTTGATGTGGCAAGCAACGGCTGCTTGGGACTCTTCTCACACGCAATGAATACAGATTACTCATGGATGGTAAGCTGAACTCATTTATGCAATCCTTAGAACAGACATATCAACCAAAAGGTAGAATTTAGTTCATTTCGCAGTAAACAGAAACCGTCAAACGGAGATAAAATTTTAAAGATTTCTCCACCATGCACACCTGAAAGAGAACCCACGCTAACAAGAACAGCCAAGGTTATTTCCCTAAAATCACCCACTGAGTCCTGGGTGTGAGCCTTCGAGATTTCCCTCATGGTCAGAACCCTGATCAGTTGCGGCCTGTGGGTATCTGCAGCTACTGCACAGACCCAGACATCAGCAGGAATGGCAGTACCCAAGGAAAGGCACACGAAAGAGCCATAAAAGTGCAAAGAAAGTAATTTACATTACAATTTGAATGAAGTGTTTGTACAATGAAAGAATAGCTCACCTAACAGCCTTTGCCATTTCTGGCTAGATATACATTTAATTACTTAAATGTTGATTTCATAAACTTTTAGTAATATTTTAAAACTATGTAATTTGTTTCTGCCCTTTTAAACATTATTATTATTATACTTGATGCACATTTGAAGCTTGACTGAGACAGATTTTATATAAAACATAAAATCTTTATAAAATTTGGTAGCTTATTGCTAACTACTTTCACAAAATAAACTGGAGTTACGGAAACATGAAAGCACATTCCAAAGGCTTTCTCAGGAGCAGAACGTATCATTTAAGACTGTGTAACCATTGAAAGGTAGTATGTAGTCACACTTTATCTCTGTGAATGCACTCTCGCCACCACGTGAAACACAAGTAATATTCACCACGGCAAGTGTGAAAAATAACAAGAACAAATTAATATTCATGTAAATGATTATTAACAAATATTCATATTAGTGGGCTATAAAAACCAATCTGTCTTCAAGAAAGTTTCTGTGAGAGGCAGAAGGGTGTCATTGTTTGTACAGTTTAAAAATCTCTTTAGAGTTCTTCTAACCAATTCACAGTGGGCAGCCAGCACTTAACACCAGAGCTCCGTTCAGACAGACATAGGAGAGCTCCGTACGTCGGCGTCTAGGCTTAGCCCTGGAAACGTCTGTCAGGTTTAAACAGCAAATTTGTTTTCTGGAGTCTCCTCTCAAGTGAGCCCAATGTCCTCGTGGTTTAAGAGATGAATTACTGATCACCTGAGAGCAACAGATCTATTGGTCCCCTTTTCTCTAAGACGGTGGTCATTTACAGGCCTTGGAAATATGAGTCCTGGGTAGGATACCAAGCTACTGTTGTGTTGTCATTCAAGGATCTTGAAATTCGTCACGGGGAAAGTTTGAGTGCCTGGGGCTCAATGTTTTGAAATCATCCTGGTTCCCTAGAAACTCTCCAGATTAACATTGGAAGTCTAGATGCAATCCACAGGCAACAGTCCCTGGACTTCCAGTGGGCTTTTCAGCTCTGCAGGAGAATTCAGGGTCCATTTGCTTAGGGCCTGTGTGAACTTCTCCCTCCAATTAATGAAGCACTTACATGAATCAAGGAAACCATACCATATCATACCATACTGGGAAAACATACCTCTGGGAACAAACAGTCCAAATGACAAAGAATGAACACTCAGTACTGTATCCACGCTCAGGGCTTCTGGAGGTTGGGAGAAGGCCCAACAAAGCACATTTCTTCTGCCTGACGGCTGAGGACTAACACAAGTCAGTTTGCCCCCTAGGCCTCAGCGTCTCAGGGTGAAGAAGAGAGTGACTAATATCTCTCTCTTGGTATGTTGTGAGAAAGTCAGAGACCAGAGCAGCTCTTTTTAAATTTCTAAGTGCCAATAATATCTATTCCTGAATAGACACTTTTAAAAGATATGCATTATTATATTTTACAGTCTTAGTAGTAGTTGATAGAGAAATAGAAGAATATTTAAATATATTTTTGTTTCTCATTATAATAATTATTATAATTCCTCAGAGCTAATTACAACCTTTAGAAAATTATACAAGAATAGGCCCCATGATACAATATTGTTAAAAAAGAGTACTGCAAAAGTTTACACATTATAACAGCAAATAAAAATCATCAATTAGAATTTAAAAAGCCTCCATATTTTGGAAGATTATCAAATATTCTTCTAACAGATGAAAACTTATGGATGTGGGATGACCTACAGCATTTTTCCTAACAGATGAACTTGCATTGGATGACATCAAAATCCAGTGTGCTAATAATCCAAGAGAAACGTGTACCGAAACTGTGAAGTCTCAGGAAACCTCACTCCCTTCTAACATCCAGCTGTTTGCCCAGCACCAGCTCAAACTCATCTCTCTTGTGTGCATTAACAATTACAAATCTGAATAACTTCAGCAAAAAAAGGTCAGGTAGTTGAGCTGATGTTTAATAACTAGTAATAAATTAGCCAATTTATTTGGGCTAAATAAGGCATAAATTCAATGGCTAGTTCTATTTTTCTGTGTTTGGGCCTTCCTATGTACTGTCAATTATTACATTAATACCTGTTTCATTATTTTAGCATTGGTAAGTCATATATACTTCCGTAACAATGAATCTATAAATTTGATATCCCTATGTCTTTACGTGTTTTCCTCAGCCCCCCCAAAAGTATTTCTCTGCTTTGCCACTAAATGAATTTCCTTTATTTGACAAGCAGAACACTGTGTCACTAAGTGACAAGGAGTTGCCATTCAAAAGGCATCAACAGGAAACATCGGTGAAAATTCCTCGATGGAACAGAACATGTCCTTGGCCACAATTCAGGTTAGCATTTTCAAAGCTTTCTCCCTCTACTCTGCTGCAAATGTTAATGACTTCACCTCCGTACTTGTAAAAAGCGCTGAAGTCACCTCTGCCACTGTTTAATTAGGCTTTCAGAGAAAAGGAACACCGGAGCGACTCTTAATACCACCTCTCTAGGGCCCAACGACCCTGATGGTCCCTTTAGGATACACAGCCTCACAATTTACTTCTTGATGATTCCATTTCTGCTGAAAGGGGTACACTGGGCATTTGGGCAATGCCAGCTTGTAGAGGGCCAGCGGCAGATGGAACGGTATCTGCCTGGTGTGCTGCTCCCGCCACATGAGCCGAGAGCCATCCATTTCCCCCATTAAGGAGCTGTCACTCAGCCCACCCAGCTGGAAGACCACTTTTGATAGCCAAGCTGGCTGGTGGCAGACAATTCAGATACAAAGTGCACTTTAAAGGGAAGCTAAAACATCATTTGTAGCAAAATTGAAAATGCCTGGCTTCTACCACAGCCAATTTTTAAATGACTGTAATATTTTAAGTGATTATTTTTGCTACTTCAGATTGCTCCTTAGAGAGGAGAAGATTTTTTAATTAAAATTTAGGCAATGCAAACAGATGAGATATGAGGAGCAAAGGAAAGAGAAATAAGATGAATAAAATTAATTAAAATGGCATTGTTGGCAGAGCCATAAATTAGCCAGTGTCTGGCTGGAAATAAAATATATTGGCATGTGAATTTCCCCATGAAAATAGGATGTGTTGTGTGGTGGCTGAACGTGGACTGGCCGTACGCCTACATACTGTGTTCTGAAACCTTTTGTGTATGCAATACCTCTTAGCACAGATTTTCCCCATTCTGGTCTTTAAAGTTACAGATTTCACCCCATAAAAATAAAAAAGAAAACCCCGTAATAGGAAGAGAGCCGTTTTCTCTCGAGACAGAATAAATTTCTATTATTTTTCACACGCTCAGTTTCTAGGTAAATTTAATGCCAGTTCCAAACCTGGAAACTTGGCCGTGAACGCGGTCCAGGTGCAGGAGGGCTGCCGTGCGTTTTCTTTGGTTGGCACAGTAAGTCCAGCCAGGGGGAGTGGATTTTAGGGAGCCCAAAGAGTGGGGTTTTTTCTTACTATTTTCGGGGTTTCCATTAAACACTCACATTTGAACCACACTGTAGTAGGATTTACAGAGATCCCAGCTGATGGTGTATTTTGAGACAAGTGTATAGTTACTTTGTGACAGTATCAGCTCTGAAGTGGAAACAGTGACAGATTGGAGCTGGAGGAGGAACAATGCAACACTCCGGAGGGCAGTTGTTAGCCTTGTCTTTGGTGATCAGCTTGCTCTTCAGGGTTACGTTGTCTTACCTGCCTCCTCAAATTAAGTCCAGATATGCTAGGCATCGTATGGAGGGTTACAGCATAGCTTGGCACGGAAGAGGCTAGTTTCACAGTAAAACAGACTTGGCTTCAAAACTCAAAGCCTTTCGACATGTTGGAGCCTTTGCTTTCTCATCTTTGAAATGGGGATGAAGGAGAGATGGGAGGCCGTGAGGAATGTGTTTAAAGACAGCAACATTAGGAATCCACAAATACTACACTCCCTTTGTTTCTGTTCCGTAACTTTAATCATTTGCTTAAGAAAATTTACTTCAAAGAATGCTACCATGCAAGTTATTTTGTTAAGAACTGGAACACACTCAAAGATGATGGAAATGCTACCGTACAGAGAAAGTAAACAAACTTTACTTATTGACTACTGTGCTGCATTAATCAGAAATTTTAAGTATCAGTTTCAGTCTCAAACAAAACAAGACGAAACCATAGGGCACACTAGGTTCTGGGGATTTATCTGTACGGCTATCTTCTGTAGAATTTGCCTTAGCTGTTCCTAGGTTATTGCTACTCTTGTTACGCTGACCTGGCTCTTGTCCACATTTCACTGATGCTATTCCATGTTAATTGCTAAACAAATAGACCTCACTGGGGGAAGATTGTGAAAAGCACACTTTCACATTTAACCCTTCATCCCCAAAGTGCTCTTATTAGCTTAACAAATTATATTCTGGCTCATTTTATAATACGTTCCCACCTCTTGGGGGAAGCAAAATAATAAGAGCAGCACAATCCAGAAGAAGAGTACCCCAAGCAGACGGTGTGCAATTAACCAAGCTGGAATCCAGCCAGGAAATCAGGGTTATCATTCAGACGCGTAATAGAAGGAGACATGGGAACAGGGCTGGCCACGAGTCTTACTGGGCTCAGGTTTATCCTCATTAGAGACCCAGGACACAAGTCCCTCAGTCACATGCTACACAGTTTGAAGTTCAGCGATCTGCAAAGCGTATTTGTGCCAAGCCAACCTGACCGCTTCCCATTTATCCTTCTACCTTGTAAGAAAGCAGAGTTGTGAAGTGAGCTGTAGAGCCCTTTCCCAGGGTACTGAGTGGAAGACAAACTGGGTGTCTGCATCAGGAGGGCCTTGCTCTTCAAGGCATTTGCTCCTCAAAGGCAGGTTTAAAATGATTTCACTCCTCCTTGGTTTTCCCTTTCACCACTGTCAAAGACTTTATTTTTCCTCATGAGCCTCAACTTGCATTAAGATTTAAAAATTTTCAGCCAAATTCATTTACATTTTTTCTTAATTTGAACGTGATTTTTTCTCCACTGATGAAGCCAGCTATTTGTGACAATTAGCAGCATTCGAGGGGTGACATCATACACTGAGAACAAAGCTACAATTCCGATTTGGGGCTGGAGACTTGCCTTCTGTCCAATGGAGCAACAAGTTTGTTAAATTTACATAAGAGCAATAAGAAAATTAACAAAATCTCTTCTTCTGATTTCATGGTTCCCTTTAATGGTCTGTTGACTTATCTAAAGGCTGTCGTTCTTATTAGGGCTCTTTGGTGGTTGTTCTACTAGTAAAACTGTCACCACTACCTTATTATTAAAGGTAGATGTGGCAAAGGAGAAAACGGAAGCCAGATGAGTGAAAAGACAATGGCAGGTCTCTTCCAAAGCTTGTAACTTAGTGACTCCAAATCCTTGGTGTGAACTTGCAAATCCCAATAAATTGCTTCTTAAAAGACTTTCATTTTTAAATGCATGTGTTCAAATCCTAGCTATTCCCAAGGGCAGCCATTCTAACAGTACTGGTGGCAGTTAGCATTGATTTACTTCTCAACATCACCTGACATAAACACATACTGGGGTGATCAAGAACTCTAGGCAATCGGGTAATAAACAGAAAAAGATCAGCAGGAGGGCAATCAGGAGGTTTCTTAAAAATGAGAGGCTCAGGGAACAACACCTATGTCACGGTGACCTGCTTTTAATCTGCGGGTCAGTTCTAGCATTGACAGAAAGCAGTGATTTAT
This sequence comes from Ondatra zibethicus, assembly GCA_004026605.1. Classification (NCBI taxonomy): domain Eukaryota; kingdom Metazoa; phylum Chordata; class Mammalia; order Rodentia; family Cricetidae; genus Ondatra; species Ondatra zibethicus. The sequence continues at coordinate 38,636 of PVIU01014519.1, read as the reverse complement.
GCCCTTGCAAACTCAGGGGAACCAAGCTTGCTGAGCAGAGAGAATCACTTATAATGGACAATGATGGAAGCACGCGACCTCCTTCTGTTCATCTTTTTCACACACACACACACACACACACACACACACACACACACACACACACACACACCATTTATACTTTCAAGATAAAAGTTGTGTCTGCCATCCAAGTTGTGAGTAAACAAACAAAATGAAAAGCTGCTTGACCAATACATGTCCATGGCATATAGATTAATTCAGAAATTCTACTTCAAGGGGTTTTTATGAAAGAATGGGCGGTGGTGGCACACGCCTTTAATCCCAGCACTCAGGAGGCAGAGGCTGGTGGATCTCTACGAGTTTGAGGCCAGCCTGGTCTACAAAGCTAGTTGCAGGACAGCTAGGGCTGTTATACAGAGAAATCCTGTCTTGAAAGAAAAAAAAAACAAAAAAGAACAAAAGAATGGGAAGAAGAGAAAAAAATTCAGATTCAAGCATAGGTCTCCCTAGCTTGTTTATCCCTGATTCTTCTGGGAGTGATTCTCTGACACTGGCAACCCTCCTTGGGCATAGCAACTGTGGCAGCTCCGCGCTGACCTCCAGACTTACAGCAACTACTTTCCTTCAAGCCTAAAATGGAGAATCTTTCCACACTGCAAGAGGCATATTTGAAAAGATGGAAATAGATGGTCCTGATGAATCTGAGGAGACGTTTCAAGAGAAGGTCATCGAAACCCTGAGAAGGCAGTGTTTCTGTCTCCCGGTGCTGCTCAGCACTGCCACAAAGCTGAAGATGGGTCTTCCTGTAGCGACAAGCCTTCATGCTATGGACCAACACAACTCCGGTTACAATTATCATTTATCAGAGCTACAGTTGCGTTCCTATTATTATTTTCATCCATTACTGTCAAGGATCCACATTATTTTCATGATACTGCAAAAACCATTCCTGAGTGTGAGAACCTTACCCAACATGAAATGCTGAAATTTGACAGTCTTAAATGGGAAGAGCCAAAATACTTGGTTCATATCCTTTACTCCTCGATTAAACTGAAGTCACTCGCCGCTGGTGTGTAGGGGTCACCTTGAGATTATGCATTCTCCCTTACCGGTGTGAAGGTGGTGCCTCTGACTCTTACACACGTCGTGAATGCCCACAGCGGCCAGACAGAGGCCCATCCTAACCTCCGCACTGATGAACTGATACCACAACCCATCTTAGAACGGTATAAACTGACACTAATTCTTCACGCTTCTAGAAAGACATACAGAAGTTAAAAATCTCATTCTGTGAAAGAAGGCAGAATCACCGCTGCCAGCAGAGGAAACAGGTGATTTAACAGCAAGTGGCTTTCAGGCTGTTCCCATGCTCAGTACGCGATTTGCTCCTGCGTCGTGGTTGCTAGGGAGGCACTCTGAGGAGCACAGGTACCAGTGGCTTTACAGGCATTTAGAGCCTCATGCACTTGAAAAATAATGATGGTAATTAGGAGCACAATAGAATGTGCAACACCTTTCCCTTTGAGTGGGGACATCTTCTGGGGAAATGCCTGGAAGACGAGGCGGGCAGGGCTGTGGGCACAAGAGGATGGAAGAGGAACATGTGTGGCTACCACGGAACCTCTTGCCATCTACTTCAGTTTGCCAGATCAAAAACTGCAGCAAGGAGCTGAGGGTACAACTCAATAGTGGAGTGCCTGCCTCATATACAGGAAGTCCTAGGTTCAAACCTCACACCACACGGCACGCAAAAAACCGCAAATAACATGAGATGGGGAAAAGCTGTGTTCTTACAGACATGATTCACATTAATTACCAAAGACCCAGAATGTCAGTGTTCCACCTGCCCGAGGAGATTTAAGCTGGTGTTTATAGCCATACTTCCCTGGGTCATGTGACTCCTTAAGCTGGTTACTGTCTTCTGTCCCTTTGCTCTACTCGGGATAAACAATGATATTTCAGATGAAATAATATGTATTTCCAGAGAAACTGAAACATCTGGAGAAGATGAGAAAAATACTTCCTACGAGTGGCAATGCCTCATTTTTTTCTCTTTCCTTTTGACCCACTACCCTTAAACATTGCCTTGGAGATCAGCAGCTGGACAATTTAGTCATAACTGTCTGTAATCACAACTGTTTTACTTTATTAACATTAGCATTTAGGAGACTTTTGTAGTCATACGCACACATGCACACACACACACACACACACACACACACACACACACACACACCCCTTTTACCCCCCACTCTTAATCATGGGCAACTTTTCTCTTTGACTCAGTTAAGATGTAACTACCTTGGAAACATTTAATAAACATAAAAATACAAAGTAGTTGGAGCAAACACATGTAATTGCAGTTCAAAATAAAGTAACATTTACCCCCTCTCATAATCCACAAGGATTGAAATGTTTTCTAAGTAGTTGCATTGCATTCTGCGTTTATCTCAGAGGTCACTAAGGAAAGGGTTAATATTTGACAAATAAATTCCATGTAGTTAAAAAATACAACCTTTATTTTAGAATTCTGGAGTATCTGGTCAAAGAAAAAGTTTCATTTTGAGATATTTCAAATAAAAATTTAAAAAGTGGCCATTCAAATAAGTTAAAATGACAAATTCTTGGATTTGACTATGGCATTTACTTCAAGTTTTCAAAAGAGACATCAGAGAAGAACTCCTATCTGGCAGGTGACATAAAGACAGTGAAATAAATCATTAGCATGGTGACATTTTTTTTCTTAGTAGACCAAGGTCCCTTGGCAATTCTCATTAGTGTAGTCAGTAAGCTTATGAGTGGGACAAAACACCAAAAAGAAAAAAAAAACATTTCTACCCAGTTTGAATTTAATTAAATTTTGTACTGAAGCAAAAGCCGACTTCAAGCATTTCTATCATGAGTGGAACCAAAGTACGTGCATTAAAATGTCAAGCTACTAATTAGATTAGTATAGTAGATTGTAATACGAGGCAGACCTGTTGAGTAGAGGGTGTGGGAGTCAGATGATAAATGATGCTGGAAAAGGGTTCAGTACCTGCTTGTTAGTATAGATGAAGACAGCAGGAAACCCTCTTCAACACAGTGGCAAGATGACACAGAGTATCGTGCAGCAGTGATGTGGGAGTCCCCTCTGTGTGCTGTGACTAACATTAATGAATAAAGAAACTGCCTTGGCCTGTTGATAGGACAGAACTTAGGTAGGCAGAGGGACTGGACTGAATGCTGGGAGAAAGGCAGAGTCGGAGAGACGCTCTGGATCCACTGGAGACAGACGCTGGGTATTTTACCTGGTAAGTCACTGCCATGTGGCAATATATAGATTAATAGAAATGGGTTAAATTAAAATAAGAGTTAGCCAATAAGAAGCTAGAGCTAATGGGCCAAGCAGTGGTTATTTTGGAGCTAAGCTAGCCGGGCAGCTGGGATGAACAAGCCGCCTGGCTCTCCTTGCAACACAGCAGGACTGTGCAACTCTTTCTAAGGGAGCTGCAGCTTTGGATTGTGTTAGGAAATTTTCAGTAAGAGGTCTAGTGGGAAGCTTTTCTGGAATGAGCAGAGGGAATTCCTGTTTCCATGACCAGGATACAGGCACTACCTCAGCACCCTGAGCAGAGGGAATCTTTATATTCTCTTAGTTTCCCTTCTTGGGATCTCACCTATCTAGTACAGGATTGCTTTGCATCAGTAAGTCATAGATAAAAAATAGAAAGAGCGGTAACCTGAATTTTCAATTTATTTCCACAAATTAGAGACATGCAGAGAACCAGTTGATGACCGACTAACATTTTCTGCATTTTTTTTTTAATCACAGTCTCTCATCAGGCAAGCTCATAACTGCCATCTCCATTTGCCAGTGACAACTGCCAAAACGGCATCTTCCCAGCTGCTGGCCCAGGCCTCTGATCTCTTGCCAGCCACCTGCTACACATCAAGAGTTATGTGTCCAAACCAAAGCCTCCTTTGACCTTCCTGCGAGCCTGTTCCTCCCTTGTACTTCTGGTTTCAGCAAACGGCACTTTGTCCATCTCGGCACCCAAACCTTGCCTTCACATCCACCATCCCTCTGTCTTCTTTATCAGTACCCAACCTCCTCCATTCCCTTGTTACCAAATCTGTAATATGTCCACACTTCTCCATCCCGTCTCCCCTAGTCCTGCCTAACAAGATCTCCCACTGAACAATTTATAAGCAGTCTCTTTGGTCTTCCCATGCAACCCTTCATTCAGTGTTCTCTCTTAGAAGAGCAATTTCAAGTACAAAATGGGATTGACCCTGATTTAAAGGACCCAGTGGATATTATCTTCAGATGGAGTTCCCAAACTGCCACAGCCAGTAGATCTTCAAGGCCTTCTCATTTGTCATATACTGGGATTACTTACCACAAGTCTCAAAAACTACTGGAGAACTATTCTGAACTCCATTTAAGGGTTTCTTTTTTTTCGCCTTCTAGACCTTCCTAGTGCTGTGAGCCTTCAATACAGTTCCTCACAGGGTGGTGCCCCCACCATAAAATTATTTTGTTGCTACTTCATAACTGTGATTTGGCTACTGTTATGAATCGTAATGTAAATATCCAATATGTGAGCCTCCCCCAAGGGGATGTGACCTACAAATTGAGAACCACTGATCTAGACTATCTGCTTTAGTGTGGGGCTCCAGCGAGAGAACATCAACGCCTGGAAAACTGAAGTAGGAACACCTTTTTCTAAGAGTTTTGGAAGCCGTCAGAGTCTATGATCAGAATTCTAGAAGACTTAGTAAGTGCCTACACATCTTTAGTCTTTTAGGCTTCACATGCTAAGGGCCAGAGAGGTCCCTTTTACATGGATATTAATCTTCCATTCACAACAGCTTCATCCTGATGATTGAATGCCCTCACAAGGGCTCTACTTTCTAGCCCAAGATCATAGTATTGCAACACGCGAAAGTGTGGAAGACACAAACGCTCAGTTCAAACCTCTGTGTCTGTGATCCTCAATTCCTGGAATGCTGGTTCTCCTCCTACCTTCCAAGCATCCTCCAGTATCTGCTTGCTTTCTCTACTTTCTGGATAACCTTCCCAAAGCCCCATGCCTGGATGTGATGCTGTCTCAGAACTCTGAGCTTTCCTAGAAAATGACAACTAGGCTGTCCTGTATTTGCAGTTACATGTCTATCTGTATTTGCAGTTACATGTCTACCTGTATTTGCAGTTACATGTCTATCTGTATTTGCAGTTACATGTCTATCTGTATTTGCAGTTACATGTCTATCTGTATTTGCAGTTACATGTCTATCTGTATTTGCAGTTACATGTCTACCTGTATTTGCAGTTACATGTCTACCTGCATTTGCAGTTACATGTTATTTGCTTCCACGAAATTGATAGCCACGAAAAGGGAAGAAATGTATTTGCCTTTTCATGATTATGTTCTCAGGGTTCAGCCCAATCTGAGTCCTTAAACAATTACAAAATGAATGAGTAAAGAAATGTCTTTTACAAAGTGATATCAAACCCTTAAATGGTAATATATGAGATACAAGAATGTTAATCAATACTCAGAGTTGTATTGGGGAAAAGTTATCTTGAAATGAGCCTTGGGTCTCTAAAGGAAGAAGGGATGAAAGTATTCAAACCTTGACCGTTGCTCCAGGAAAGAAGAGCCAGTTGCCCGTGTCCACTGGGTCGAGATTGTCTTCCAGAATGACTTGTCGGTGGGCCGCATTGATGACCAGGATGTTGTCCAAGGCCCAGCAGGCTTCATATACCTCACCTACATGCAGGCTTTCCTGCTTCCACTGGAACTGCACGTTCTCCCCTTTGGCTTCTTCCGGAAGGTAGAGTATGTGGATGACCGTGCTGACGTTGGAAGGGGCTCTGGGAAGTGCGGCGAGAAGAAGAGGTCAAGCACACAGCTAAGATCATAGCCTCACCATGAACAGGCAGTGTTCATCACACATTCAAAACAGGCGCAGGGCCCAGCAAGTATCTGCCGCTTGTCACAGCTTTCCTAGTAAGTGAAAACAGCGTACATACTTCAGGTCTTTGAGGGTTTCGTATTTGACACACAGCAAGTACGAAGCGTGTTCAAATAAGCCAGGAAAGGAATACTGGAAGGAAAAGTGGCGCGAGCTGTTAGGATTATACGAAAAGAATCAAACTGTATCTAGAGGAGTTCTGGCACATGGTAGATGCTTTATTTAAAAACCACTCACTTGATAAGAAAAAAGGAAAAAATGGAAATTAATTTGGATTGCTTGAAATTATGCATTGATTAGAGGTCACTGCAAATGACCTTATTAAATATATATACATGTATATATACTTATATATACATATATATGACAAATTAGTCTTTATATAATATTTATTTTCAGTCATCAGATACATTTTTAACATCTGATGATTGTATTCACTTATAATTATTCACAATTGTATCCAGGTCAATCTTTGGAAAAGATAAAATTTAATAGGCTTTTTATATCACATCTATTAGGATTTATCTCTTTCTGCTATATAATAAAAGTTTTATTAATCTTTTCATTCTACCAAAAAGAAATATCTGCTGCTCTAAAAATGGTCACTTTAGCTGAGATTAAAAATGGTGCTAAAATGCAAACTAGTGGTAGGCTGGGCTCCCTATAAATCAGCTGGAAGGGCTGGAGAGAAAACCATATTTTTCACCCACCAGTGAAGCATATATATATCTTCAGGCTTGTCAGTGGGGTTATAGATGGTGCATCTCACCTTTGGGGGTAATCAATTCCCTTTTCTTTTACAGTATTTCATGGTTTTTTTTTAGCTTCAAAAAGAATTTCAAATGCTGAAGAGAATATACTTTAGTTTCAGATGGTGGTTAGAAAAAACGTTCATGCTGATCACTAAGGGTAAGAGGGAGATTTGCATGCATGAGTACGGTGGTTTGCTACACAGCCTAAAATTGAAAGTGCCATTTCGTGAAAAATATTTAATGTACTCGGCTGAATGTGATCTTTATATGTGCAATCAAATGTGCAGTTTCATCATTTATCACCATATAATTCTTTTCTAGCAACAAAAACACATTATAACTTATTTAGGTTATGGTATAACATAGTAGGAGAAAATCTGTAGGGATATAGGTAAAATTTCTATATATGTGTTGGTTTGGTTACATTCGTTTGGATGCCTAAGTATCCAGTATGAATGTATTTTTGAAATTCTACAACTGAGAATAGATAATATTATCATAAAGTTGGCCCAGCGTGACGGAGCTCAGCATGCAGTAACCACCCACAAATTATATCTCATCCAGTCAAAGGGGAGATAATTTATGAAAATCCTGACTTAGAATTACCTCTCTTAGTTTCATTAGACTAGAGCTTAGATATGTGGGTTTTATTTTTTAATATACTTCTAGAAGCCTTGTACAAATTGGTTAGTATTAAAGATTATCAACCTAATATTTCTTCTGCTTGCCTAAACAGATCATTGTTCTTTTACTATAAAGGAAAGAGCTGATGGAAAACAAATCTCAAAACTGATGGAAAATGTTTTACTTAATGTTTTTTTTTTTTTTTCAATTTAAGAACTAACCTAGTCACCATAATCTTTAATACAAGTGTGGAGCTGTGGCCCTTGGCGCAGCAGGCAACGCGCCATTGTTTTCCTCTGTATATTTATTCCTTTAATTAATCATCTGCTTTGAAGTTTGTTTCACTGTTTAAACTCTGCATCTGTGGTAAACATAATTCGGGACTTTGTAACTTCATCAAACCTTTCCAGCATTATGGCGTTCCTTCTATCTGGAGTATCCTACTTTATTTTCCTATGGGAGAACTCTTGAAATAAGGAAAATACAGGATAGAAAGAGAGGCTTGAGGGACATTACAAGCTAAGTGACGGAGCTACAGATGAGACACAAGAGGCCTCGCAGCTAGAACCCTGTCGCTGTGGACAGGAATGGATGTAGGCAGTCAGTCAATGGTCATACTCTCGGGTCTGTATCTCAGGCCAAAGTCAGATCGCCTCCTACCTGCCACAGCTGGTGAGGTTTTGTGGCAAAGGATGCTCTCTCAAAAGTTATGATCCCAAATGTGCCGTAACCCAAACAGTCTGGTAGAAGGCGTATTGACAGTAGGAAGTTATGAATGAGAAAGTTACATCTTGCTACATCTCCCTCAAGTAGGACAGGCTGTAAGAGGTATACTCACAACTGGAGAAATGAATACCCAAAGTGTTCTAACCATGAAAGGAAAGGTCAGGGGTGGAGTGAAGCAAACAGAGGAGCAGAGTTGATGCACAGCATCTCGGATGCAAACACTTTAGCGATAACAAACCTAATTTTCTCCAGCTGTATCCAGTCAGCAGTGTTGTTCTTGGCATATGACACAGTGATGCTGGGGTCAGAATAACTAAATCGGCAGGATCCTGACCCTGTAAACAAGAATAAGAATGAATCCGAAGATCAGAAAACAGTGCAATTACAGATGATTCTTCCTTATGAATATTTTCAATGATTTAAAAATATTCATGTTTAGTCCACTATTCCCTCTATGTTGAAATTTCTTTTGTTCTGTTATCATAAATGTGATTCAATAAACAATCTTTGGAACAAGAAGGAAGGTGCAAAAGATAAATTTCAGATTTATCTACAGAATATGAAGTATTTAAGTTACAGTAAAACAAACAGTTCGGCAGCAAGAAATATGTCACTTTTCTGAATGATTAATAATGCCACTATTGCTGTTGAAAGTAAACATCAACTGATAGTGATTACTTTAAATGGTGTATGAGTCATTGAATTGGGGAACAAAGTCACCATTCTCTTTGTTTATGGGTTATCTAATGGTGCAGCAGCGTAGAAGGAAACAAAATACTGTAAGAACACTCCGGTTCCAAACGATGACTGTTGGAGATGCGGCAGGTGTTTCTTGACTACGGCCTAGCCCTTAATATGTGAGGCAGAGGCAAAGCCGTCCATTGTGAATATTTGGTGCTTACTCCTCATTATTATTTCCAGTATTGGAGTATGAGTCCCAAAGGAAGTTCTAGAACCGATGATGGATTTGATTCTCCATTTCTAATAAGTTCATATGATGAAGAATGGTCTGAGTGTAATTTCAAAGGTCTTGGAAAACCCCAAACAGCAATGAAGCATTTGCTACAAGTTGACTGTAACTAATACAGCAAAATCTCTATATTTCAATAAAAACAAATGAACCAAAAGGAAAAGAAACAGTACAATTTGTGTTTAACTTCTATCCATCTGCTAGAAGACACCGCGTCTCAGCAAACAGCATCTGGTGGTGGTTTTATATTGGCAGCAGTCAGGGTGGCTGAGCTTTCGTCAGACTATATTTCATTTCAGTGGTGTTTAGTACAAAACCAGTCAGTCTGGGATTGCCAACGCTGGCAATGAGCTAAAAGGCCAAACAGGTGTTTTCTTAGGTTTATTCTCACAGCCGAAATGTATGCAACGAAGGACGAGAGAAAGGAGTATCTAATGCTGGCTACACTGATCTACTCAGAAACCCACCTAATGCCGTTGTAGCTGTTGCTAAATTCTACCTGTCATGAGCAGCTGATTAAAATAAATGCCAAACTGCGTGGCTGGAAAGGGAAGCTGCCAGGATCCTTGGGACAAACTTCAGCATACAGAATGAGGTCTGGCTGAGAACTGTATTTCGGGGAAAGTCCAGACTAGCCTGGTGGTTTCAATGCTACTTGCCTGCTTCTTTTATGTTTTGTGTGCTCTGGTGCTTAAAAGGCAGTGAGCGGGGTGAATTCTTGAGAAGGGTAGAATAATAACCCAAAAGTTACATGCAGAATGCAAAGTCTTGTAAACTGTTTATAAAGCAAGCATAGAAAGAATGTCGACACAGGCCAGACAGATACCCAAGGCAGCCCGATACAATCACCGTTTTTATCAGGTCCCTCATGCTACCATTGCAGTGTTTTGAGATTAAATTTATGGCATGCCTATGAAACAGAGACACTTGACTCTTGACTATGGCAGGTGACTCACTGTTTTTCAGTCACCAGATCATAAAACTCTCTACTGCCTAAAAGCGACCCGTTTAATCCACCTCCGCGTTACCACCGTAAAGGGGTCCTCATCAACTGTCACCAGACTTCCGGACTGTGATTAGCTCACCCTCCAGTGCCAGCCTTACCTGTCCTCCCCTGAGCTAGCTTTCTGTCTGTAAGTGAATGATCTCTCCTGTACCCTCATTTGTGAGGTACTCGAGTCCCCAGTCTTTCCGGCACATCTTCAGCAGTGCCAAGAAATCAAACGGTACTCTGAAGATAACTGCATCAGGGCCATCATAAAGGGCTCCAGTGGAAGGGTGGACAACTGGGAGGCCACGACTTGGGTTCAGGGCACAAGTGGCTTGCTAAGGGGACAGAGATGGGGACTTCCACTAGCGAGAGAATCTTCTGGAGAAGTGTTCATATTTGGAGATCTGCCTCACTCAGAGGCTTTCCCTGAGTGGCACCAGTCCGGCGGAGGACTCATGTCTCATACCCCTCAGAGTGAAGCTGCTAACTGGATACAAATTGTTCTTCACATAAACCCTGCCACATAGATTTCAGTCACTGTTGTGAAATTTGTTCTTTCCCAGACTCAAGATGTGGGAGAGAGGAGGGGTCAGTGACTCTTCACTGCATTCTTGCATATCCTGGGGCCTAATGCTACTTTCGACTTCCTGTGCCCAGATGTGATATGCAGAGTTATTGCTTTTGCAAGGCTCGGGTACCTGAAATGGGTGCCCCTTTATTTCCCTCTCACATCAAAGATATCAAACTGACAAGTCTGAAATATAAGACCAGATGATAAGTGCAGACCCATTTCCCCTACACCGGGCCACTTTAATGCAATCGCTCCCTCTAAAATAACAACAGTGTAAGAACTTAATGATTGGGTAATGTAAGGGAGAGCTCTGGAAACCATGGTTACAGCTATGGTCTAAGAGACAATGCTGTGCTTAAGACGGGTCTGAAGTTCAACGGTCAGGTGCACACCTTATTATTCCCAGTACCCAGAAAGCAGAGGCAGATGGGTCTCTTTGAGTTGGAGGCCAGCCTGGTCTATATCAAGATTTCCAGAAGAGACAGCGCCAGAGCACATAGCAAGACCTTGTCTCAGAAACACCAACAAAACCTTCAATCATTTCCTTTGGTTCTTGCCAGACCATGAAAAAGTCTCTCACTTTCATTTTTACTCACAAGATGCAAAAATGATAAAGCTTAGTGTCAATAAACAAAATTAATGAACATCTCAAATTTGCTGAGGAAGTTTGGCCACCACATAGCGCTGCATATGATCGCCAAGCCCAGCGTTTGAGAGAGGACCGTATATTTTATGTAAAGGGATTTTATAAGTCCTCTGTCTAGGTGTCTCAGTTGTCAGCTCTTAATTCTAAATTAATAATGTTATAAGTGATAAAGACAGACAGACAGCAACTGCTGTACACACTATTATCGAGCATTGTCACTGTAGTATCTAATGACAGATGTTTTACCAACAGGTCGCCTCTGATTTAGGACATATCTGCACCGCACTATGATACAAGCCACCTCTTCTTTTGTGATAAAAGTGCTGGGTACCACCTTGAGCCTGCCCATCAAGAAGCAGCGCTTTACTCTTCCCTGAGGTGTCCTGAGCTGTGTCACTAAGTTGTGTCTTTGAATCTACACTATTTAAAAACCCTGCGGGGCATGGTCAAGTCATGTACAAGAACACTGGGTTGTCTTCACAACTTCTCAGCATTTAAATCTAAAATCCTGTCCCAGAACACAGTCGATGATAGTGTAGGATATATATTGAGACAAACAGAACATGCAGATAACAATGTCTTTTTTTTTACATACGTCTATATTTGCCACGTTGCTTTATAAATTCATATTTTCTGCATTTTTCTGGCATCAGGTGCTACTCTTTTCTAACTGAAACTGTACCCTTTGCCTTGTTTCTCTCCTTACCTTGCCCACCATATCCACCCTCAGGTTTTGGTAGCTACTATCCTATTCCCAAACTGCATTAATTATTTCTTTTCTCTACATTCACCTCCTTTGGTTCTATTACCTCGTTTTCAGGCCTTTAATGAAATCTATACCATAATGACCCCGTGAAATACTCTGCCAGTTGGACAAGCAGGATCTAGAATTGCCTAGGGAACAAACCTCTGGGTGTCGCGGAGAGGGAATTTCTACACAGGGTTAAGTGAAGAGAGAGGACCCACAGCAAATGTGGGTGACACCATTTCATGAGCTGAGCTCGCTGACAGAAAAAGGATAACGTGAGTGACGGCTCACCGGCATTCACCTTTGCTCCCGATGGTGGATGTCGTGACTGGCTCCCTCATGCCCCTGCCATCCTGCTCTCTCTGATGTAATGAACTGTACTTCAGACCATAAGGCAGAACAAACTCTTCCTTAAATTGCTTCCGTCAGGTGTTATTTTCATAGCGATGAGAAAAGTAACTGATATATCTAAGTTTATATCTCCCAAGAGATTCCTACTTAAGAGATCTAAAGGCCACTAGCCATCCCCAGCAGACATTTGATATTTAGTAAATCAAAATTAGAAGCCTTGGTCTCCTCCCACTTTGTACAGTGCAATTGACTCTGCTGAATCCTCTCCAGGTTGCTATGTGTAGAGTTAGGAGAGCAGGAAGCTGAATCTGGCTGTCAATCTTATATTCTTTACGTTCACATCTCTTTACTGTGTGACCCCAGGCAAGACACTGCTACTTCTGCGCCCTGGTTTCCATTATTGAAAACTGGGGAAAACAAACAACGGCAACCCACGTCACAGAACTGTGGAGGCTGAGGAGGTGACTCCTGGCATCCAGACTCATTCTCAGCCCAGACCACTTGACTTCCCACCCTACCAGTCAACATTTCAAACATTCATTTATCCTAGAAAAAGAAAGAAAGAAATACCTGATCATATCTGTTCCTGAGATAAAATTAAATTTAATTACCATTTATCAAAAATCATAGTACATCCCCCCCACAGCTTCTGTCTCTGGCTTGTACAGCTTCCTGTGGTTAGGTGAATTACTCTGCAAGATGCTTTGATTTCTTGCTTATATCATGTTAGGCTAATAGAAATCTTTGCTTTGTGGTGACTGTGATGTTTACAAAGAACAAATTTGAACAGAAGCTATAAAGTAAGAGAAAATGCTAGCTACGGTGTAGGTTGAGGCCATGTGTCTTCTTCTAACTCAAGTTGTTCCGGAGGCTCCGTCCACAGGCAGGCCTAGGAGTGAGGGATTTGGGGCTCTGCTCAATGTTGAATCTTATCAGCTAAGAGCTGTGTTTCTTAACTTTTTGCAGAGACAGTTTGGTGCACAAAGAGATTCCATTTAGCTATCTGTTGGGCGACAATTACGGGAGGTCACAGCCACAATCGGTGAAGCCTCCACTTGTAAGTTCTCGACTGATGTGTTTTGTCCCGCCCTTCAGTGGAAAGGCTTTAAGTTCATGCACACAAAATGCTGCTGAGTCCCAGGACATTACCTTGCCTGCTTGTTAGTAAGGCAGGTAAACAGATTAGCAACTGGATCTACTTAAAGGAAGAAAAGCAAAGGAGACGTATTAAGATTAGGGCACCAGGACAAATCAGAGCAGAGACAAGAGTTCATAAAGTCTATACAGCTCTGGAATTAAGTTAAAATTCAGACTGTACAGTCCTCAGCTGCAAAGATAACATAAAATCTATTCTATTCAAATTTTCACAGTACCCACCAAGAAATAAAAATCTGCACCCTAGGAAATGAGCTTCTGTGAACTTCTAGGGATACGCTATGCATCCCTACTTCTAAGTATATGCTATGACTCCCGCTTCTAGGGATACGCTATACATCCCTACTTCTAGGCACATGCTGTGCACTCTCACTTCTAGGAGTACGCTATGACCCCTACTTATAGGCACTATGCTATGACCCGCACTTCTGGGCACCATGTTGTGACTCCCCACTTCTAGGTACTTATGCACCTCCATTTCTAGGTACTACATTATGTGCCCCATTTCTAGCACTATGCTATGCATCCCACTTTAATGGCTGCACGACAGCCAATACACGGGAATCAGAACCCACTTCACAATATTCTCGGTGCACAAAGCACCCACTCCTGTTCCCTTTGTTTTTCTTTTAAAGCATCTTCCATCGCCTGAAGCTGCCTCACATGTTCAGAGCATGTGGGGACTGGTTTCTGTGCCTTTATTTCCACTTAGGGTCATGCCTTAACGCCGTTACTGCTTTATTATTGATAAAGAGAGAAAACTGCACATGTTCCAGCTCCTTAAACACCTTCATGATGGTCATGATCTCAGATCTCTCTGCTTGGTATCTAGACGGAGCACGGCGATCTGTTTTAGAAGAGAGACGCTGTTCGGAGGACATAAGCTCATATGACCTGCCCATTTCTCTCCTTTTCTGTTTTTATAGCCACCCAATTCTGGGGACCCTTTCTATGCCATTCTTTTGCTCCACCATCGCCTCTTTAGAGAACGGGATCTCTCCTCCAGATCACTGTGATAGCCTCCTAACTGGGCTCTCAGAAAAAACATAAAGGTTAACTTTCCAAAACTTTTCTTGATGAGTCATTTGCTTTAAAAACTAGTGAGAAGCTATTTTAAAAAGACTTTATAAATTGCTACATTCTATAAAAAAGAAGTAACATACCAAAAAATTTGCTAACTCAGATAACGTGTGCGTGCGTGCATGTGTGCGTGCGTGTGTCGGCCCAGAGGATAATCTCAGCTGTCAGCCTCAGGAACTGTCCATCTGGTTATTCAGACAAGGTCTCTCGCTGACCTGGAACTCACCAAGGAGGCTAGGCTGGCTATCCAGTGAGTCCCAAGGATCTGTCTGCTTCCACCTCTCCAGTGTTAGGATTATAAGCACATGGGCACCACCGTGTCTACATCTTGTTTTGTTCTTAACAAGAGTTCTGAGGAATCAAACTTCTAAGGTTCTCATGCTTGGAAGGCAAACACTCTATCAACAGAGCCGTCTCCCCTGCTTCCAACTTAGATCATTTTAATTATGAGAAAAGTGAGCCAGACAAGGACAACAGAAATAGACGTGCTAATGTGTATGGGGAAAAGCCCATGATGCCTCACTTTGCACAAAGAACTATAGGCAATGAATGAACACCGAGAGCAGGAGACATAGTCTTTCTCAGGGAGAGCACACCAAGTATTTATTGGATACCAAATGGTCAGCCCTCAAAACGTACATACATGTGTCACCTTACCGACTGAGCAACAGCCCCGCATATAACAACTGATAGGAAAATAGACCGCGGATTTGAAAAAGAGCAGGGGGTCGGGGGTAAATGGAAGGCTTTGAAAAAAGGGAAGGGTGAAATGATATATTACCAAAACTGAAAGAAAGAACTTTAAAAAGATATTAACCTGGTATGATACTGACATCAAAATTAAGCATCAGGTTTCAGGTTAATTGCACTTATAGCCCTAATGAATGACTTCTAATTGTACTTGAAAATCTACCACTGAGCTACATCCCAACTCCATATCACTGTAACTCCTCTCTCTCTCTCTCTCTCTCTCTCTCTCTCTCTCTCTCTCTCTCTCTCTCTCTCCTTCTCTCCCTCCCTCTCTCTCTCTCTCTCCCTCTCTCTCTCTTTCTATTTTACAGGGTTTCTCTGTAGCTATGAAGTCTGTCCTGGAACTCCCTCTGTAGACCAGGCTGGCCTCAAACTCACAGAGATCCAGCTGTCTCTGCTTCCCAAGTGCTGCTGAGATTAAAGGCATGCGTCACCACCGCCGGGCCACTGTAATTCTAAAATAGTATTTATAGTAAACTTGGTCTGGATCACTTCACTCAGTTAAAAGTTGTAACTAAAATTAACTGTGAGCCCTTATCCCTGGTCCTATGCAAACAGTATTGTCCCTTTATAATTTAGAAGAAATGGACAAGTAATCGTCTGCCCTTCTGCCTTTGTTAATGGAAGCCAGGTCACAAGCCAGGTCACAATCACTTAATCAGTGAGTCAACAAACTATAAAAAAAAGTAACTACTAATGTCAGGGCTCTGTGTGGATTCCGAATTCTACTTTCCTTTCCAGTCTTATGTGTCTTGACGTCAGCTGTCATTCAGGCAAAACAGACCCCAGACCAGCCTTTCTCCTCGAAGAGGTAATGCAGTCTTCTCTGGTCACATTTACACAGGTTCTGTCGCAGCCAGAGATCTGTATGGATGGCTCCTATCCTGGCCATACATCCTGCCGAGTTCACTCACACATCTCAGGCCTCTGCAAAGGGACTCTCAGAAGCCTTCACGTGGTCACTATCAATGAGATTCTCCCCATCACTCGCTGACCCTTGATGAGATTCTCCCCATCACTCGCTGACCCTGGATGAGATTCTCCCCCATCACTCACTGACCCTGGATGAGATTCTCCCCATCACTCGCTGACCCCGGATTTAATTTCCTCATTGCACTGCAGCACCACTGGCTCTAGGGAGCTCCTCTTTCTGCAGCCCAGGGAACTGAGCTGCACAGCCTGTCTACCAGAATGGAGACGGGAACTCTCGGAGGCACCAGGGTAGCACACGGACGTCTTTTGAACGTATACCGAGACGATCTGTTTACGACGGCGCATGAATCGCCAATGTTGCATCTCTGTTCTTGTTTTAACATTGTTCTCTGGTGACACAAATCAACAACTGGTAAAATAAAGATACAGCAGCTAGTTGAACATTCCCAGCGCAGGTCACATCAACTAAGACAATCAACATAATAACCTGGTTTCCTGACAAAAGCATTCCTGGCTAACTTGTGGCTCATTCTTTACACCCCACTCTAAGATGCTAAAACACAGCAGCAGAACATTTAAGCAATCAAGAAGACAAACACTTTGCTTTTCCAAAGTGTTGCCGGGGGCAGACTTACACAAGGGTGGGTAGAGGGGCCATTTGGCACGGATGTCCCCTCCCCATGCTTTGATACCAACGTCAACATTTGTGCGTCACTGAGTATGTGCTATAAAGTCTCATGTTGTAAAAATTCTGAGTGTCGAAGGAGACGCTCGGCTTCCAAACCTATGTGAGTGTGTGGCACTTCCTAGGAACCAGATCACAAATGCAGCGGCGGATAGAGGTCTTCGTGGTTCCTGCAGATCACTGTGATGCAGGAGAAAGCAGGGATGCAAAGGAGACGTCAAAGGGAAAACAGAGGCAGCTAGCAGGAGGATCAAAGGAAGCAAAACAGCTGATCGGAATGTGAATATAGACAGATGAGTTAATGCAGCATCTGTACATACGGTGTTTAATTCTAACATGGTTAGTATGGACAGAAATGCATTCACTATTAAGCTCACTTGTATGTACTGGCACCCCCCAAGGCCCTTCTGGGGACTCTAGCAACGTGCTATACGACAGTGTTTTAAAATATCTGCTATCTGCAGTCCTGCTACTCCCTCGGGCTGCCCCATGGCAGCCCGTGGTGATGGCAACCCTGACTGCATTGGGAATGTATGTTAGAAAGAGCTGATTTGAAGATACATTCATTGTGGGTTGTTCTGACTTTCTTCTGTAGTTTGCATCTATCTTAGAATCTAGTTCTTTCCAATCTGGTAAGAGCCACCAGGAACTCCTACAGCTCACTGTGCTGACGCACACAGCACCCTGACTCAAAGACACCGATGACACATTGGTTAATCAATGATGTCAATTCAAATATTAGTTTAAGATGAGTCACTGCACAGAGGACGTTAAAAATGTCCTGAAATCTAAATGAGACCTTTTTTCCTGCGTAATAACTGTCGTCCACATTTAAATGGCATTCATTAGAAAACAGTGTGGTATGGTTAAGACATTAAGCATAGAGACAGAATTACCTCTCTGTGCTCTTGATATAAAATATTACAAAACTGTTTGTTATATAATAAGACGTCTTAAGAGCATGTAGCCAATGAGCGTGAATCAATATTATAGGGTCACCAAAAGTTACCAAAGAGGTTTTATTTCTTGATTTTGTAATATCTGTAGAACTGTCAGTTTCTAAAAATCTGAAACTGGTTGTAATTTTCATTCTAAATAAGCCATCACGCTTGCACCTGATTTTAATTCTACGGGTTTACATTTTTTCCCTTAGAGAAACTCTTGCCCTGCCCCTCTGAACTGCAGTTTAAATGTACAAACGGTGGATCCCTCCTGCAGAGAACAAACACAGCATTTCTTCCTGGGTTTCATAACTGTCCAAGACCCCAAGTAGCAGAGGACACTAAACCACATCCCCGACTTTATCTTGTACTTTTCCGAGCGTGGCACAATACTGTGATAAATGTGTTTTAACAGTAGGAAGAGAATTGGTGTGTGTGGCTGGATCTAGTTACCTGGGAATGTGAAGAATCAGCACTCTGGCTTTGTTTGTTTGATTGATTGTTTGATTGATTGATTATTTTTGAGACAGGATCTCCATATGTAGCTCTGGTTGTCCTAGAACTCACTGAGATCCACCTGCCTCTGCTTCCCAAGTGTTAGGATTAAAGGTGTGCACCACTATGCCTGCCTGTGCAGATGCTTCAAAACAACATGTTCTACAAGGCAAACGCATCTAATTCTATTTGCCAATTTAAAATAAATAGGTTTACAAAACTGTCCTGAACAATGAAAAGTCACTTAAAATTTCTCAAAATTCTTTTCTCTATTACTGAATTAAAATATTTTGATGAGGAAATTGATCACATTACCATTGGGTTGGGATTAAATAAATTACTATTAAGCAGTTGTTTGCGGACATAAGAAATATTCAGTTTTGGAGTCAAACCCTTAAGAGCTCTAGAAGTTCAATACAAGCTGAAGAGACCCAGCAATTTCCAGAACCTCACTGGAGTGCTTCTGTGCTGTTCTGGTCCATCGGGGATCGCACAGTGCGCTCGTAGAGCTGATATTCTCAAGAATACATGAGCACATGAGCAAATAGCAACTATAAGTGTGAGTCAAGTATAGCCCATCTGAAGCATGCATGCCACAGGACTGCTCGCTGGGAATATAGTTTATTCACCTTCCTGTACACACATGGGAAGACTGTAGCTGTCTTCTGGGGCCAGGAGCTTTAAAAATTCATTAAAAACCCTCCCATTTCTTCCTATCTGTCTTGGCAGCTGACATAAACAACTTTTACAAGTTTTTGGCATACCCTCAAGGCCATCTAAAGACAGGAATATTAGTAACCTCTCGTGAACACTGACGCGTTACTCCTTTTCTGGAAAGACAGCTACATCGGTTCTCAATCCCAAGAGGTTTAGTGGATAATAGATTTCAAATAGTTTATTTATTAAATCTGCATATTTCAGAAAGGAAACACGGTGCATATACCATATGATATGCCACACCCTAAGCAGAGCTAGCGCAATACTTTATCAAGTACATTAACATTTCTACCATGAAATGTGTGCACATTCACTTAAGTAGTAGAAACAAAAGCTATAAATAACTTTAAATCACTCAAGTCAAGTCTTGCTGGCAAATGAATTCAGGTCATGCCAGGCTTGCCAACACATATACTGAAAAACAAACCTGGCTCGTAATTTTCCTGTAGATTCCTTTTTTCATAATATGAAATTGCAGATCAGGGATTGTGAGCTTGTATCTTTGGCAGCTCTCTCTATTTATTTTCCCTTTTATAGCAACAGGATAAATCAATTGGCATTTTGTCTCTCAAGGCCTGGGTAATTTTTTTTTTTAACAGGGTTATGTCCTTTTCCAGTAATCCCAGGACTTTCTGAAGAAAATCAGATCAGAGCAGGACACAATAGAAGGAGCTATTGTCCTCTTGAGGACTGGTAGTGAGAGCAGAGAGCAGCCTCCTCCCCGCCAAAGTTCTGCTTTAAAAACAATCTGCCTTTTAAAATGCAGCACAGAGCCCCAGAAGGAGGAGAGGACCCATCTCACAGGAGTGATAGATGGGGAAGGACACCGGCAGAAATCACGCCTCTAGGTAACGTAGCAGGGTCATAAACACTGCAAGCTCAAGGAGCCTCTGAACAGGGCCCTCGGAGGACTCTTGTGACATAAGAGCCCCTGCTGCCATCACTCACACCTCAGCCTCTGAGATGAGCAGGCTCTAGGCGCTGTGCGTAAATCACTGCATTAGATATAAAAACATCATCAAGTTACGGAATGCATGCAGTCTGGCGGCTCAGGGCTCCCTGCTAAGATTGGAGCAAATCTTAGCAGGATCAACATGCCTGTTTGTCTTTCAAGATGGGTAAATGGGTGAGCCTCTTTAAGGAAAGCTTTAGAAGGCTGGACAACGTCGTCCCAGGAGTGACCTCCTACCCTAAGCTGCAGTCATCAGTGAACAGACTTGCCTCACTCCAAATTGAAATTGAAAGATGTGAAGGGCAATATGAATCTATCGGTGAAATAATTACACTGGTAATTATATTTCATGTTTTTTAAAAAGCTATGAGTGATTTTTTTAAATGATTCACTGGGGTGGGGAATACCATCATGGTACCCACAAGACATCGAAGAAAATAGTAAGAGCTTCCTGTTACTTTGTGACTTTTTTCAAAAAAATGATTCTGCCCAATCAAGACTAGGTCACGACCCACTTTCGATAGTGGCTTGAGTGTGTTCGACTATTTTGCTGGAGGCGGCCATGCATCTTTATTCATCCTTTAACAACGACAGTGCAGAAAATTGGGGAGATCTCAGCATTTGCCACATACACAAACTGCAAGAGAATCAGTGTGTCTCTACGATAGGTGTAAGGAGAGGACCAAAAGGGAGACAGGCACAAAAGGGGAGGACAGCTGTTCTTACTTCCTGTGGTCACTGTCCATCTGCCGTAAACTGGAAGAGGTCCCCTAATGAGGGTTCAGCCAGGAAGATGACTAAGGGACGAGACATGAATAAGTCACACGCTGTCACATTTCTTTGCACAGATCCTGTTCACTGACAGAGTCAACCCCAATCAGAAATCATTGCTCCGTGGTATCATCATTTACAAAAATAAACGGATATAAAACAGCAGATGGAAAATACTTCCTCTGAAAACATCGTGTTTCCACATTTGGGAGATTTAAAAGAAGCATGTTTTTCATACCTACAGAATAGTTTTGAGGTGTCATTAATTTAAATATTCTACGTTTTTCTCTTAATCCTTAATATCTGTTTGAGTAAATGCTTAAAAAGAATCTTCTTGTGTGCACTAATCCTGTCTACAATATTATAATGCTTCCTCAATTATAAATGTCAGTCATAAACTTTTCTGTACTTACAAATTAGAAACATGCCATTCTAGTATGCAAATCGCAATGTGGACAATAAACCCTAGATTTCCGTGCTAAAATAGTTATTAATTGGTAACTCAGTGCTGACCAAATATTATGGACACATTCATTTCTCTAAATTGACAACTTCTATCAATAAAATGTTTTATCAAATTTATTAACTTTGGTTGCTCTATTTTACCAAAACTGAGTTCATTTGTTCTTGACAGGTCCAAGAGTTATTCTGCGATGTGCCTTTGAATAGAATGGAACAGTTTTTAATTAAAGTGATTATCTGTGGTGCCTTTTCAGCCACAATTCCCATCTATGTCATTTGGAACCAGGAAGCCCCAGGACACTTCCTTCTTGGGCTGCCACAAAACGTTATCGGATAGGAAGATACGCATTCTTCCCTGCTCAGTTTTTCACCCATGAATCAAAGCGTGACCTCTTTGACCCCAACCCCTGAACTGCAAGCTTTGCATGCAGGCACCGCGTGGAAAGATCAAGTGTCCCTCGTGAAATGCAGGGGTAGCCCTGCCGCTCAGGATGTACGACACCAGCAGATGTGTGTCTGCAGCTAAAGTACGCCTGCTGGAAACTAGGCCGACCGTCGGCTCAGCCAAGGACCATCTTCCTTCGGCAGCCATTCCCTTTGTAGATATATTTAAGTCATGGTCTGAGAATCCCGTAAAAGGGTCCTTAAGACAAAACTCTCATCTTTCCTGGTCGATTTGCCCACTTGCCTTGAAATGTTACATTCATTCCATGATATTCTGTGATAGTTCATATGCAGGAAGATAATAAGAATAATAAAAACAATTCATTTGAGTGGTATTAGATATGAACCTAGACCACTAGAGAAAAGTTAATTATATTTTATATCATTTATAAGTGATGTAAATTGAATCAATATGTAACATTATAATAGCATAGGTTTTGTAGAGTAGGAGAGGAACGAAACAACATAAAAACTATGAACTATTAAACTGATTTAATTAATTAAATTAATTAATACTTAATATTAATTAAAATAATTTAGGTTTAAAACTGGGGTCATATTATAGTTACAGCTTGTAGGTTAATACTTGCAGACTTGACATATTAAGATACTACTCCTGTAGTAATAGTGGGTTAGTTTGGTATAAAAACAAATGAACCAGTGCTCCTAGAACTTTTGTCTGTAAAGATGGAAATAAAACTCTAGGTGTAAGATGTATGATTCCAGGTGCAGTATATCATAGAGAGGAAACTCCTGAAGAGCTCCCCTATGTGACAAAAGGACCTTTATCAAGTGCCCTTCATTAATCAACAAGAAACTGGACGTTACTGGTTCACACTAAGATCTGAATTGTTCATAGATTTCCCTCAGCCTATTCCATTGCTGCAGAAGTCAGAAATGGGTGTGATACTGAGCACAGATGTGGAGCGCCATGAAGTCACTTTCCTCAGCTTACGTCACGTGTGTCTAGAGTCACAAAGAGAGGCACATTCCCTAGTCCTGGATGATTGTCTAAGCAATGGAGGGTAAAAGCAGATCTGCAGAAACGGTCAGTCAAAGCAGAGTGAAGCAGATATCACCCAAGGAGTTCAGAGGACTTGACAGTCTAGGGCCATCAGGCTAGAGCAGCAGAATGAGTTTTCAGAGAAGTGGTACTGGGGAGAATACTGTCTATCCTAACGATCAACTTCTTGTCCTATATCTACTTATGAACTCCCTCTGAGAAGAAAGACCCCGATTATCATTAGCAGAAGGCAGTTATGAGTTAATTACTGATATTTAAGTGCCACTGGGTTGGTGGCGAAGTGAATATTGCAAGTGAAAGGGCAGAAGGATGTATCTTTACTTTCCCACAGGTATTCTAATTTATATGAAGTTCATCTTTCATTTAGTTACTGGTTTTAGAAATTAAAAATTAATTTCAAGTCTTCCAAGAAACTTATACTTAGAGTACTTTTTACTGCAGCATTTAAACTGATAAAATAGTCTCTTCTAAAAATACCATTTGATTCTTTGGTGTGAAAAGGATTCGAAAAATATAAGTATATCTCAAATGAACCATGTATGTTTTTAACTTAAATTTGTCTTTTAAGACATTTGTGCTATACAGAGACATATGTGCTGTACAGAGGCGCAGGCCACTCCTGTGATGAAAGGCAGGATATCCTTCCTCAGTCGAAATCTGCTCCACACAGTTATTGCTTCATTTCAGGTATATAGATGTATTCTATACATAGATATTTAGGTTTTGTGTGTTGACATGAAAATTAAGCTCTAAATGTAATTTTAATATAATTTATAGCCAAGAATTTTATAATCAAACAAAACATGTATTGAACTTCACGAAGTATAGCACTAAATTAATTTTTCCATCAAAGTTTCCTAAAGTTCCATATTTTATTTACATTCGTTTTGAGTACCATTGGTATGACACAGATTTGTATGTTTCAGATGAGGTTTCACTATTCAATAATAACTTCCTGAAGGTCTTGGCAAGGAGAGCAATCCTTGAAAAGCACAGAGTCTAGTCTGAAATATGGTCTATAATTTCAGTAAGTTCATAGAGGGAATGAGCTACGGAGGGGCTCAGTTTCTCCTCCCTCTGAATTACCTGCTCTAAGAGAACGGAGGAAATTTATCTACTGAATCAAGTTCTGAGTAATTAAGAAGTTTATGAATTGGGCTCGAGGGAAAAAGGAACAGTTCTCTATGCCAGACGAACTATAATCTCTCACACAAGCGGCATTTTATTTCTTTATTTAATAAAAGAATGAAGCCATTTGTTAATTTCCAACTCAGCTAAGAGTACCTTAAACTTTGGATTATTCCAGAGTTTACTTTTCAGAGCATGTTCATATGGTACAGGCAGCTCTTGTTTATTGCAAAGACCCTTTTGTATGTGCAGTACAGAAAGAAAGAAATTCAGGCTCAAGAATTCTGTCATATTTTAATATCTAAATATTAAGCATATATGATCTAATGCTAGTTCACTGTTTTGACGTTATTAAAGCAAAAAAATGCAAAAACACAGAGACTCACATCTCTCCATTATAAAAAAACACACACAAACAAACTCCCCAATATAAAAACAGTAACCTACAGACATACAAGCATCCCATAGACACACAAGACAAAAACCCAGACATCCGTAAATAAAGCCAAATTTAAAAAGGTAATTAGTTTTAAGAATCATCAACAAACAACATATTCTAAAAGCACTCAATAACTCCGGTCTCCTGAGCACACGAGTATGCATTTCTGCCAATTTCTGTCAGTAGAAGCAAAATTTATTGGTGATTCTTAATTTCTTTCAGGATCATCTCTACTGATTGACATCCCCAGATCATTTCTCTGAATCCGCTTTTGTCACAAAAGCCTGCATACCACCAATTTAACACTTTCCTCAATGCCACTGAAGTGACTGCTTGTCACTCTGGTAGTAAATCTCTATGTGTGTGTCCCCAGCTCTGGATCTATGAATGTTACAATGCTGAGACAGATTTGCCCAAGTCCCACCATCAGATCTGTTTGTTTGCGTGTGTGCACGCAAGTGTGTGTATGTGCATGTGTTCACACATATGTAGTGAATGTGCATGTAGAGGCTTGAAGCTGATGCCAAGAGTCTTCCGTGTTTGCTTTCCACTGTATTTATGGGGACATAAATACAGTGTGCCGATTCCTGCTAGTCTAGGTAGCCAGCTAGCCACGAAGCCCCCCTATGTCAGCCCTCTGAGTACTGGGATTATGAGTGGCTGCCACGCCTGCTCAGCTTTTGGGTTTTTTTGGTTATTGTTGTTTGTGTTTGGTTTTTCAAGACAGGGTTTCTCGGTAGATTTGGAGCCTGTTTTGGAACCTGCTCTGTAGACCAGGCTGGCCTTGAACTCACAGAGATCCGCCTGCCTCTGCCTCCCGAGTGCTGGGATTTACTGCATGCGCCACCACCGCCCAGAATCCTGCTCGGGTTTTTAGCTATGTGTCCTGTCCTTCACTTAGATGGCAAGTGCTTTATCCACTGAGCCAACCAACTCTCTCTGCAACCACACCAATTGTTCTTAATGGTGTCTGTTTATTTTTAATCCTTATTTGGCAAATGATTCCTGTTCTTCTAAAGAAAGAATTGGGCAGAAGTGAGCAAGCATATTCTTACAGAGTGGCTCAACGTAAGAGTCTACCCAACAAATGAAAAGTTCCTTCTTCACTATAAAGACAAGATTTTTAAAGAACTCACTTTGCTATGGTCCTAGCTTGATTTGTTGTGATAAAAGTCATGGTGGGAAGTAAGGGTTTATTTGGTTTCCACTTCCGGGTCACAGTGAATCACTGAGGAAGTCAGGCAGGAGAAGCAGAAGCCATGGAGAAGCTGGTCTGCTACTGACCGACTTGTTCTCTGGGTTCTGCCCAGCTAGCTTTCTTACACAGCCCAGGTCCACCCGCCAGGGGATGGTAGTGCCTTCTCACATGAGCCAGCCATCAAGGAAACAACCCACAGAAATGCCAGAGGTAAATTTTATTGGGCCAATTCCCACACTGAGACTCTCTCAGATAACTCTGGCTGTGTCAAGTTGACAGTTGGAGCTAACCAGGACAATTATATTTTATTGTGTAAGAGGCCTTTTTGTAGACCTCTGTTAAAACTGTGCCGTTAAAAAATTAATTGTTTTTATTGAGACAGGATCTATGTGGCACAAGCTGGCCTTGAATTTGCTCTATGTACCAGCCTGCCCTGCACTCGCAATCTTCCTGCCTTAGCCTCCCAAGTGCTGGCAGCATGCCATTTTAAGTAAATTCAATTAACTGACTAAAACCTCTCACTCAGCCCTCGAATAAATATTAAAACTTGCAGCCTGTATGAACTAGCTCTTTGGATATGCCCACATTTACCCGCCATTGTTCACATCTTCCCAGGCTGGTCCTGGTTAGGAGGGCACTGGCATTTCACCCCTTGATTGTGTTCAATCCCTTGCCCTATGCTGAAAGCCTTCTTCTGCCCTGGGAAGAGACTCTGTTTGTTGGCTCTCAGGAATTTTCCAGTTAGGAAGCTCCCCACAACCCCTGCCTTTGGATTGTACCATGCTCAGGACCGAATGGGCCCTGGTGTCCTGAGACCTATACACACACACTACTGCAACAACCTGGCATTGTGACCAATAATACAACAACCTGACATTGTGACCAGTAATGCAACAACCTGACATTGTGACCAATTATGCAACATCCTGGTATTGTCACCCCCATTGCAACAATCTGACATTGTGACCAATAATGCAACAACTTGACATTGTGACCAATGATGCAACAACCTGGTATTGTCACCCTCTATTGCAACAACCTGACATTGTGACCAATAATGCAACAACCTGACATTGTCACCCTAACTGCAACAACCTGGCATTGTCACCCTAACTGCAACAATCTGGCCCTGGAGTGTTTCTGTTGCAGGCCCAGTGCGTCCTACTGCCCAGCTGATGCCTGTAACAGTGATGTATTAATCACCTTTTCTTCTACCACAGCTAAAGTTATCTCAATCCAGTAAAACTCTGTTAAGTGAATGACAGATATGAGGAGCCTCCAGTATTTCCCTTGGAAGCAGAATTCTGTCTGGGAAAACAGTTTGTAGAAATCTGTAAGATAATGGTTTGCAAAGGGCATCAGCTCAAATTTTTCTTCCCACCCCGGAGGAAATCTAAAGGAGATGGGCAAATGCCCCTAAGGCTATAACCATGAATTCCACAAGTTGAATCCAGTGAATCAAAGGAGGACTGCAGCAAACTGATGCCTCAGCGCAGAAATGGAAACCAGATCTTTCATCGGAATGGAAAAAAGAAAAGTTCCTAGAATATTTCAGGACACTTTTCAAAAATGGCTTAGCTATTGATAACCTGATAAATTTTAGCTTGCAAAACTTTCAGAATGTTCTTAATGTTCAAAATCGTCTACTTAAGAGTGTTTGCATATCTATTTATTTATATGCATGTAGATACCATTTTAAGTATGCAGGTAATATTTATCCACATTACACATGTTTAAAGGAACTTAAAGACATAAACTTAGTAATGTAAGCAATTTTTGTATTCAGGTCTCTAAGGTACTTGGAACTCCTGTGGATTATATTTGTAACTTAACTGGAAATATATACAAGGGCAATATGAAAATATAGCTAATAATTCTTCATTGAGCTCATAAATAATATTACCTATGTACTATCTGAATGAGTCTATACGAGAAACACTGCACACTCTACATGTCTTCTCCAGTAGTCTCACTGAAGCTGCCTGGCTAGAGTCCCGTTAATTGTATGGATTCAGAGAATCCCAAGATACATAAAGAAATGCAAATACTGGGCTCACAACACAAAACTGATTCTGCACAACTTTTGAGGTGGCTATAGATTAAATAGTTGTTAAACTGCAGTTGCTATTTCGATATTTCATTACTACGTACTTGTAAAGTGGGAAATGAATCCACACATTTATGACACACTTGGGACTTAGGTGCTTAAAGGTAGCACTCAAAGCATCTCTGTCAACAGAAGGTGTCACTGCCTTCTACCTCATAATCACCCATAGAAACGGATGATCATAAGATACATACAACCATCCTGGAAATAATTCCAACTGTATTGTCATGTTTACCCAGCAACATCATACACAGTGTAGGTGATGGTATGCTGTTAAGTTGTTTTAACCCTTTTAACACCTTAAAACTTCTAGTCTGAAAATGTAGTGAATAAATTTCCCAATGAAGTTTCTAATCGATAAGCTAAAATTTCTCTAATTAAATATATTGGTTCATTACCAACACTACATTACAATTTCATTTTTTAATTTTAAAACTATCACCCAGAAAGATTTTAAAAATGTACTTTGAAGGTTATAAATTTGAATCTCTATCTCTTCCTTTCTCCCTGAGCCCATTTCTCCTCGGTTCTGTTACTCTTTATAGGAAGGAAGAAAGTCTCATTGTCCTACATGTTTATAGACCAGCTTATATAATTAAAGTTTGGGCTAAGTTAGATGCCACAGCTAACGTTAACCCTTGGCCTGGAGTTATTCTGTGTCCTGAATGTTGTGTGCTAAACCTTACATTCTCTACCAACTCCTTAACTCTCCCTGCTTGCCCCCTTTCTGTTAGTTCTACTGAACTGATACTGCAATCGTCTGACTGAAAAGGTTGGGGAATAGAGAATCCATGTCATCTTTGTTACTTACAAAATGAGACTTTCTTCCTTCCTATAATACTTTCATTGATGCTAGAGCTCTTCTCCTTTGATCAAAATGAAAAATCTAGTGGAATTATGGATTCCTTTGTGGTCCTTCATTGCCCAAATATAATATTTGAAATTAATGTTTATTTTAACAAAAAGAATACCCCATGTGATGGCTATTCTTGGTTGTCAAGTTGACTCCATCTGGAATGAACTACAAGCCAGAAACGGAGGGGACACCTGTGAGAGATTTTCTGCCTGGTTTGAAGAGGGTGAATCCACTTCTAATCAGGACCTTTGAGGTGGGAAGACATGTGCCTCTAATCTACTCTAATCTAGGCTGAAAGACGCACGCCTTAGATCCAGATCTTGAGGTGGAAAGGTTCACCCTTAATCTATGTCACCCTTCTGCTGAAGCCTACAGACAAGGGAAGAAGGAAGGGTTCATTCTTCGCCGCTTGCCCTGTCTGGTCAGCACATTCCGATGCCTGGCATCGGAGCCTACTTCTTCAGGATTCCAGCACATACAGAAGACTAGCCGAGACAGCCAGCCTTGGGGGACTGAGCAACTGCTAGATTCTCGGACTTTCTGTTCACAGCTAGCCATTGTTCAATTGTCTGGACTGCAGTCTGTGAGTCATTCCAACAAATTCCCCGTGTGTGTGTGTGTGTGTGTGTGTGTGTGTGTGTGTGTGTGTGTGTGTATTAGAGAGAGATTTTCATTCTATAAGTTTATGACTCTACAGAACCCTGACGAATACACCCCCAGCACAGATAAATTACTTTGACTTTTCAGTGGTTAAATAAATAGAACACATTAATTCTAGTTAAGATCCATGAAGAAGCCTATCAGGCTATAGTTTTAAAAATGTGTTATTGTCAAACTACAGCCATAAAAAGAACTGTATTTCGTCTTGGTAATGAGAGTTAGGAGAGGCAAGCTAACAGATTGAAAAATATTTTTAAAAACTCGCCATTTCTTATCTTTGCTAGCATTTTCTTTTTACAAATATGCACTTTTGATTCGTCTATTGAATGTGGGCTATACTATTAATGTGAGAAGTAACCCAAACTGTAACCAGGTAGTTTCACACACCAGCACAAGCTGACATGAGGCCTGCTGATGGAGGAGTAACAAGCGTATGGCTAGAAAACCACACTTTGGTATAGCCAACCCTAGTGGGCTCCCAGCTGTCAAAACTGCCATGCACTGTGGAATGGGAGCTGCTGAGGAAAAGGATCTTCTATCAGTGGCTGGTCTCTAAAGATGGGCAGTCCAGATGGTGGAGACTAGAAAACACTGGCCATGTGTGGTTATCAGATGCCAGCAAACTGCAGCAGGTCAGAGATAGACCTACGTCTCATGGAGACTTTCTCTAGAATATTCTCTTT
This sequence comes from Ondatra zibethicus, assembly GCA_004026605.1. Taxonomy (NCBI): domain Eukaryota; kingdom Metazoa; phylum Chordata; class Mammalia; order Rodentia; family Cricetidae; genus Ondatra; species Ondatra zibethicus. The sequence continues at coordinate 8,816 of PVIU01014519.1, read as the reverse complement.
GGAAATGTATACAAGTTTCTTATTGATTCACATACACACATATATTTTTAAAAGACTGGAATAGGTAGCAAAACTGCTAGCATTTCATTAAAAGGTAGATTGTTACTGAATATTTTGGATAGGGACTTTTGCTTTTCATATAGAAATCCTTAGAAGAAGTATTTTCCAGATACAGTAATTTTTTATTAACTAATTAATCAAAATTAAACACAGGTTATTTATGTCAAACATAAAATTTTAGTTTCTTTCACCCACTCATAATTATCTCTTCTGCTACCTATCAGAGTTCAGAAAACTGAACACATGTCTGTCTTAATCTGAGCAAACATAACTAGGAAGGCATTTCTGCCACAATAGAATAACCCAATGCATTTGAAATCCATATGTAATAATCTTTTGTAACAAATATTTCAGGTCTGTGAAGCCAGGAGTAAAGGTGATGCTGCCAATTCTAGAAATTGAATTTGATCACCAAAATCCACAGGGTGAACAGAGAAAAGCAACTCCAACAAGTTGTCCTCTGACCTCCATATGCAAGCCATAAACCACATACACAAACATGCACACACACCATACATAAACGGAACATAATAAAAAGTCTTTAAAATGTTACAGATTATCTGTAGCACTTTTAAACACTACTTACTACTGGCAATATTTTAAAATATTTAACTTCGCTTTTTAAATGATTTACTCATTCCCAATCCTGAAGGCATCTGGCACAGTTGTATTCTCGGATCCAAGCAAGCATTTCTAAGTAACATTGCTACGACTGCTAAGAGACACTCACCAATGGAAAACTGGAGGACAGACGCTGTTGTCGTGTTCAGGCATGTGGTGGTCTAGAGAGAAAATACAAACAAGGGGTTTGAGAGGAAGACAAACTTGAGGGGAGGAGGGCTTTGGGAATAAGGGAGCAAGACAGCTCCGTCCAGAGGCTACACTCCCCTAGCTGGTCACCATTCTCACCAGTGGGCCAGGAGCACAGACAGAATTCCTTTATTCTCCTTTGGGGAGCAAACTGTGAGAGACCCCAACTTGAGCCTGGATGGTAAGATTCTCAGAGAGTCATTGAAACAAATTTTTAGGACACCCTGCAAGGGCTTTTGATAGGACTACATGCAGCCTATCACCTTCCTCTACATTATCACCAGCCTGGGAGCCAAAGAGAGTCTCATAAAAAGGTGACCAAACAAAAACTTGGACATAAATTAAAAGACTAGAAAAAAAGCCAGGCAGTGGTGGTGCACGCCTTTAATTCCAGCACTTGGGAGGCAGAGGCAGGTGAATCTCTGTGAGTTTGAGGCCAGCATAGTCTATAGAGAGTTCCAGGACAGCCAGGATTGTTTACAGAGAAACCCTGTATCAAAAAAGAAAAAGCAAAAAACAAAACAAAACAAAAAACCAAACACAAACAAACAAACAAAAAGACTAGAAAGTCCCTAAGCAATAGTGGAGAGGGTGCCTGAACTGGCCTTCCCCTGTAGTCAGATTGATGAATATCTTAAATGTCATCATCATAGCACCTACATCCAGCATATGATACAAGCAGATGCAGAGAACCACAGTGGAGCCTTGGGCTAAGCTCCCAAAGTCCAGGAGAAGAGAGGGAGGAATGAGAATACGAGCAAAGAGGTCAAGACCATGATGGGGACACTCACTGAAACAGCTTACCTGAGCTAATGGAAGCCTTCCAACTCTGGCCTGACAGCGAGGGAACCAGCATGGGACCAAGCTAGGGCCTCCAAATGTGGGTGATTGTTGTATGGCTGGGACAGACTGTGGGGTCACTGGCAGTGAGACCAGGATTTATCCCTGTGGCATATTCTGGTGTTTTGGAACATATTCTTTCTGGAAGGATACCTTGCTCAGCCTAGATATAGGAGGGAGGCCCTGGTTCTGCCTCAAAGCAATGTGCTAGACTTTGTTGACTCCCCATGGGAAACTTTACCCTCTTTGAAGAGTGGATGGGGATGGGATGAGAGGTGGGAGGGGGGAAGGTGGAGGGAACAGGAGAAGGGGAAGGAGTGGGTAGTGGAGTTGGCATGTAAGATGAGAAAATAGGTTTTTTTAAATAAATTAAAAAATAAAAACGATTATATAAAAGAAAGTTAAAAAAAATAAGACAAAAGAGGGAAACAAGAAAAAAGTAAATAGAGGGGCAGTGAAATGCCTCAGTGGTTAACTGATTCCAGCAAGTTGTCCTTTGACTTCACACGTGTGCTGTGCCATCGCTATGCCTTACCCCTATACACACAAAGCAAACAAATGCAGTCAAAAAGCTTTCTTTAAGTCAACAGAACTAGAATAGTGAATTTAAATGTCATAATCTTTGCAGGGGAGATAATAAGATATTCCAAAACTGATTGTGGTAATGATTACACAACTTTGCAAAAGAACTGAAGAACCTATGACTATTTCTTAAATTGAGAAAGGGAGGGAAGAGAAGAAGGGAGAGGGCGGAGGAGATATTAAGAATAAGGGCTTGGGAAGAACCCCCCCCCCAAACTTCTGTGAAATTGTAGTGTCCCAAAGAACTCACTGACAAACTTCTCCTCTTTGGAAAGAGGAGAGACGCATAAATAATCATGTATAAAGTTATTCATTCTTTGGAGTAGGCACACAGTTCTAATGAGACGAAAGCTAAATTCTCATTTCGCTGGGCTCCTGAGCACCATCCACTGAGGTACGGCTGCCTCACGAGGCTCCTCTCTCTGACACGGCCAGTGGGCAAACACATGCTCAGTACGGCAGGCACAGTATGCTGTCTTAGTTTTGCTTCTTTAGGACCTGACACGTTTAACTATGTTACTGTAGAACTCTAGCAGGCAGGCAGCCAAGGTAAGAGGGGATGGCAGGGACATTTTATATATAGTCCCTTCAGCCTGAGTCAGTATGAGTTCCTTGATGTAGGAGGTCCTTCTACATTTGTGTTGCATTCATTGGTTAAATAAAGACACTGCCTTGGCCTTTTGGTAGGGCAGGACTTAGATAGGCAGGGAAAAGAGAACAGAATGCTGGGAAGAAGACACAGAGGCTGAGAGAGCCGCTGCCGTGAAGCTACCAAGTCACGCTGAATCTTTCCTGGTAAGCCACGACCTCGTGGTGAACACAGATTAATAGCAATGGGTTAGATCAAGAGTGAGAGTTGGCCAAGAAGAGGCTAGATATAATGGGCCAGGCAGTAATTTGATTAATACAATTCCTGTGTAATTATTTCGGGGGTTAAGCAAGCCAGGTGCTGGGAACACAGCCCGCTCACCTCTTACTACAGTTCCTAATGTATACCAAACCCAAATCAGTGGTGTGGCCTGACAAAGGGAATTCTAGCTGTGATGTCCAGTCCTCAGGCTCCTGTCTGTCTTCTTCCCAACAGAGATATCAGAGAAATATCAACAATCAAATACTTTGAAAAGAAATCTGCTCCCCCCCCTTGCCACCATAGCTTTTAAAGTAAGTTTAACTAGCTTCCCTCATGGGTTTTCATCCAGATAATTCTATATTAAATCATATTAAAATCTAAAGAGGCACACTACCAACAGAGAAATTTTCTTTTAATTTCACATAAATTGAATGATTTTATGGAACTGAATAGATTCTCAGATGAATCATGAAACTGTTTCTTTGAAGTAGTGGTATTATATAAATGAGAAGCACTATAGTTATTGCTACTACCAGTACACAGAGCATCTTAGAGCATCCTCAGTACTTTTCCTGGTCACAAAACAAATGGTGCTGGGTCACCTGTCTTACCAAGTCACACATCTGTGACCTCTGCTACTGGGTAGCAAGTTATTCGTAACACACTGGTGAGTTTCAGGGGCTAACGAGGGGACCCTGGCTTTTGATTAGTCATTGATTCTATTTTTTTTTCCTTCTCAAGGGAGGCTGGGGACTCCTGTGATGTTTGATGCTCAGTTCATTACTATGGCCCTAAGATTAGTGAAACTCTCAGCTATAAAAAAATAACAGGAGGGCTTTGGATATAAGCGAGGCTAATAAAGTCTTTGCGGTGCAGGCATGAGGACCCACGCTCAATCCCAGGAGCTGTCTGAAAGCATTGGTTTATCTGTAACCCAGAGGCTGGAGTGGGCAGGAAGACATTAACAGCTCCTTCGGAGCCAGCGAGGCCCACACCACCAGACCTGAGATCAAGATGACCCAGACTACAGTCACCTGGGGTTGCCGGCGCCACTGCGCTGTAATCTCCTGTAGGGTCCTGGCGCCACTGCGCTGTAATCTCCTGTAGGGTCCTGGCGCCATTGCCAGCCCTAGAACGCAGTTCTTAGGACACTGGCCATCTTGCCTGTGTTAGTCGCATCGAATCAAATGCCATCGCTGATTTTCCACCTCCCGTGTCTCCGCTGACGCGTTTCTCCTTGGTTAGGGCAGCCTGACCCAGCCCTGGGACCTCAGATCCAGACCCCAGGCTAGGACTTCGGGAACACACGTATCTTTTTTTAGTAGATCCAAAGCGAATGCCTTAACTGACAAAGACTCTTGGCTTGTGGTTCTTCATTTCACAAATTTATAGAAACTGGATTATGAAAACTAAGCAGGCCTATTGTGTAATAAGTGGTGTTTCAGGGCTCATATCTTTCTCAGTCCTCATGCACAACAGCTTCGACTGGATTCAGTTTTGGGGTTCCATAAAATGCTCAAATTTTAGTAAATACAATATTAACCGGCAACTGAATCTCTCACTTTCCATTTGGTTGGACTGCTTTCTATGAATGCAATATGGATACCACACTTACTTTAGCCGCTAGGAGACTGACGCAGTATAAAAGTGACTGAAAGTTAAATGAATGTTATTCCTGTAAATTCTATCTCTTTGGACCTACAGAACATGCTCATTTCCGGGAAATACTTATGATGGGAATACTAGACTGCAGGCCACTCTCATATCTTACAAGATTATTATTATGTAGACATTTTGAGACAGGCTCTTGTTATGGTACCAGGCTGGTACCATCCCTCTGCCTCTCTGGCTCGTGCTGAGAAGACAGGGTAATATGTGAGTGAAGAATATTCTCACATTTACAGCTCAACACTAGCCAAATGGGGTCTGAATCTAATAATAAACAGACTGGACTACAGAGAAATGGTCGTGTGGCTTTTACTGAATATGGGAATTTATGGAAATACGAATTCTGGGATTATATTACAAGATACTTTTTTTCCCATTGACAATGTTTTCAGAAATATTACTGAATGGAGCATCTCCTCAAATAGGCAGTTATTCTCGGCTCAATTAACTATGATAGAATTAGTTTTATTTTAGGGTATGGATAATTAATTCAATCATGGTATATTATTTAAAGAGTACTAGCAAATTGATTTTATTTTTCAGAGAGCATTTCACTACCAGAGTCTGCAGTAGTATAACACCCTGTGAGACTTGAATTATAAGCGCCTATTATTTTAATTTGCATCCAATTAATTTTGTTTGTGGTCTAGTTTCAATTGAAAACTCAATTCATCAATGTTCTGAAACTCATATTCTCACTAGGTTAAATACATCTATTACCACAAAAAGGGTATTCAAGCAGAACGAAGTAAGAACACGCTGCAAGGTTAATTGGCTTCCACATCTCAATAACTAAATCTTTTATTTCCTCATATACGTAGGGCTTCCTCCCCTCTTTGCTATGGAAGCTAATCTTTTCGGCAACTTTTGAAGTTAGTGACTATGAAACGCGGTGTGTGACCCAGGTGAAGAGGAACATTTTTGAGGAAGACGAGAAGGGGCTGTTGGGACCAGAGCAGCCAGGCACTGGCCAGGCAGCACAGGGAACATTCCAGAGGCAGAGGGCTGAGCCAGCGGGACCCTAGTGTCACAAGGCTTCGGTGTCCTTCTCAGGGATGTAAAATGAATGCAGTCGTCACGTCAGAAAGGAAGACGAAAACAAAAGGCCCACAAGCCGTATGCTCACGGGAATGGTTGCACTGTTTTTAAGTTAGCCTGCTCATTGCACATATAATCCCACAATTCACCTTCTCAAGCAATGGCTAACACGGTAATTAAATGAGAGTGACTCTGGAGTCACTTGGCATGGATTACATTAAAAACAAACTCACTTATTCAGTACATTCTTTAAAAAAAGAAATCTGTCAGAGTTCATCTATTGTTAGGAACCAAAGATTAATGTCATAAGAAAAAACTTGCAAAGAGAAAATAGTAATGTTAAGAGTAAGGCTTTATATAAGAACTTAGTCACATGCGTTTAAATATGACATGTATTCTGTACATGTGATATACACAATCACATCTGTATTTAACACATCTAATTATAGTGACCAATCATGTTTAGTGAGATAAACTGATGCCGCCAGTTTTATCACAGAACCGTCATTTTTATATTTAGAAATGATCATAAACCACCCCTCTCAATTTTGAGACATTAATAATAGTACAAATAATACTTCAAATTTTCATTTGAACTCCTGGAGCATAAGAGAAACTTTTGTTGACAAAAGCAGAGTAAGCACCGTAATAAAGGATGGACCTCAACAGCACATACTCACCAGCTCCCGAGGACCATATGGCTCACAGAAGGTCACAGCATTGCCATGCATGATGGTACCACACTGCTCCCCAGTCTCACAGTTGCTGCACTCAACCCTGCAGGGACACAGAATGCATTCTCAGTCCGAGAACTAAGCAGCACAGGTTGGTTTTGTGCTCCAATAAGGAAACATGATACTTACTGTTACTTGGCTCAAACAGTCCCTGTATAGTAGGCAGCCACGGTACAGTGGATTCAGAAGAGGTTTAGAAGACACAAAGCCAGAAAGGCTTAGGAATAAATCTTAGGTCTTTTAGTAACTGGTCGTGGTAGGAAATTCCTTAAAGTTTCGATTTCCTCATGAATAAAATGAAGATAACAGTACTGACCCAAGCCTCAACTAGCCATCGTGACAATTAAATGAGAAAGGGTCTAGAAACTGACAAAAATAGCTGGCCTCAATAATGGAATATGGCGGAACCCACAGTTACATACAAGATACGGAAGCCCAATTGGCCCAATACAAGTGTAAAGATAAAGCTACATCCACTTACCTAATGAGCTAAAAATCTATATCTCTAAAACGGAAACCTCACAACGTACCTCACAAATATACAGTTTGTGGTTATGGCCAGTATAACTGCTTTAAATCACTATTCTCAGGAAAACTTACATTTTACATTCCACTGTGCTACACATAATGGAATCAAATGGAATCTCCATATGACTAAAGAATACGCACAGGTTCTAATACAGGTAAGTTTTGGACTTATGTTATACCGACTTTTGTCAACCTCGAAAAGAGTTTAATCCTCTATTGTATTACTGTACACTGAGGCAATAAAAACGTAAGACAGGATTAAAGTATATTTTTTTCATGTCTGGTAGAACGGACGGCATTCGATATATGTTCAGTAACATTCTAACGCTCTTCGCTATGCCATTGCCACCGACAGACATCACACATCTAACATGCAGGAAGAAAGATATTTCCCCCATCTGGTCCTCAGACCACACGAATGCTTCATTTGATGCCAAAAGAATAGTTTCAGAGACCTTCACATTCCAGGCGCCAAACTCTGTGGAAAGGGCACTCTACCCTTGCTGGGCAGGCCGCTGGGTTAGTACTCTCCATTGTTTATGCTTTCAGGGAGGGGACGGCAACTCCCATCCAGACGGGAGACAGAGTGTGAAGAGAGCCCGTGCAGCCCCGAGGGCAAGAAGCAGACTTGGCAAACGTCTGACCCACATTAAAATCAGCAAATCGCTGCTAGAACAGTCTTTCCAGCTGTGCTCACACTAGAACATCAATGCCAATTGTCTTTATTTTTTTTCTAATAAGGATTTACGAACGGTGTGGTTCACTGAATCATACATCTTAGCAGGAAGTTGGAATCATTTCTTATTCCGGTGCTACAAGAGTCTGATAAAATGTCTGTGACGTTAGAGGGAAGACAATAGCTTTGACAAAGAACCAAACGTGTATTCATTTTTGGCATGTTCATTTACTCTATGTAGCACTAATAAATACTGGGTAAATGAATAACTGAATGCAATACAATTTCATAAGTAGAATTATTCTTAAGGTCAGAAGTCCTAAAAGAAAAAAATCTCATAATACTGCTTGGCACATACTATGCATGAGGCAGCACCTTTATTATTATTATTATTAATGAAGTGATTACCACTATTAATTTATTGTGAATTTCTACCCTTTTGATAGTTAAAAATCTGGTATATCTGACTCCATTCTCCCTGGTACAGAGTATGTTATATGAATTTCTTCCTATTGTTTTTCTAATTAAAAGAAATAGCATAAAATTAGATTGGGGAGGGGCTGGAGGGATAATGCAGCGATTAGGAGCACCCCATGGCAGCTTGGGGTCTCTAATCCCAGGGGATCTGATGCCGCCTTTTGACTTCCGTGGTCACCTGGTACACACGTTGTGCACAGACAACATCCAGACAAAACATTCATATATAAAGTAAATTTTAAAAAATTATATTGAAATTTTTTCATTGATACAGAATTAATGGGCTTCTTATATTAGTGGACAGATGAGGATTATTTAATCTTCGTCATTATGAAATAGCTTGAGAGAAACATCAAACTTGACAGAAAAAAAATAAGAGAAGATTCAAAACTCATAATAGCTATCTGCCATCGGTTCTAGGTCAGTGGGTTCTCAACTTTCTTAATGCTGGGACCCTTTAGTACAGTTCCTCTGAGAGGATCAGGGAGCCAGACAAGGGCCATGACAGGCGTGCTGGTAGCTCTCTCAGAGACCAGGCCTTAGTTTCAGTTTA
>PVIU01014518.1:18255-51746 GCA_004026605.1 Ondatra zibethicus | reverse complement strand
GGGAGCGCACCAATCCAGCTGGACTGGGACTGAATGAGCATATGATCAAACCAGACTCTCTGAATGTGGCGGCGAAAGTTGGCAGATGGAGAACCCATCAACAATGACACCAGGACCTATCTCTTCTGCATGTATTATCTTTTTGAGAACCAAGTCTTTTTGAATGCACTCCTTCCTAGGCCAGGAGGGATGGGGGTGGCCTTGGACTTCCAACAGGGCAGGGCACCATGCCCTCTTTCAAGGAAGAAGGGGGAGGGAGGAGGGGTGGGGAGGTAGTGGGAGGGGACCGGGAGAAGGGGAAGAAAGGTAAAAATTTTATTTCTTTAATTATGTTTTTGAATGGAAAAAATAAAACAAAACAATGTATGAAAAAAAAACAAAAAAAACAAGTTGGGGTTTACAGGTAATAAAATTGTACATATATGAAAAAAAAAGAAAATGATAGTAAATAAGAGGTCAATGTTTTAAAAAAATTATATCCCAAAAGATACAAACAACCTTCTAAAACCTTGCACTTCTTTCAGTAGAATTAGTAGATATATGCTTGATTCTTTATAAAAGGGCAGAATATGACATAAACATAATAAGAACAAATGAGTTAAAAAGTTAAGAATTACCTGCAAGCACGAGGGTAATATTTAACACAAGGAATATTCCACAAAATAGGCCAACTCTAAAAGTAGTCCATGCTGGCGCAGGCTGTGGACATAAAACAGAATTTTGAGTAAAAGATATCAAACACACATGTAATGCATGTTAAAGTATAGTAACTTAGTAGTATGAACCCTAAAGTTCTACAGTGAAAGTATATTTTATTATTTTAACTTTTATAACTTCAAAGCAGAAGATTATTTATACCCCATGATTCTATAACTAGAATAGGGATACTATTGAGTTATTTTACAGAAATCTGTATGGCGGGGCTGGGGAGACGCTCATCCAGTAAAGTACTTGTGTTGGTATAAGGACAGTCCCCAGTAACCACATAAAATGCCAGGCAGATCCCACATAAAAAGCTAGGTACAGAGCATGTTTGTAATCCCCATGCCAGGTGGGCAAAGACAGAAAGATTCCTGAAGCTTGCAGGACAATGAGTTGAGATAAACTGGTGAGCTCCTGGTTCAGTGAGAGACCGTCTCCAAAATCAAGTTGGAAAATGAATAAGGGACATACACATATTCACAAGCACACACACACACACACACAGACACACACACACACACAAACATGGGGGGTGGAAGGGAAAAGGGAAGAGAGGGACAGAGAAAAGAGAAAGAGACAGAAATAGGAGTCAAAATAAGACGGTAATTTTAGACTTCAGATGAACACAATGAAAAAATGAAGTATGTTTTGAGTGATTTAGAATGCAATTTAGTTTTTATAAAATTTATTTATCTCTACATTTCTTAAGTTAGAATTACTCAATTAGAGTTTACTTTTTGGTACTATGAATGATGACAGTCAATGGCAAAAACAAGAATATTTACTTTCTGATAATATGTTATGCTCTTATACTGAGAAAAACTTAAGTGAGAAATTTTAAACACTTATTCTTTTATTTATATATATTCATGTCTGTGTGTTTATGTGCACCATGTATGTGTAGGCACCCACAGAGGCCATATGACATCAGATCCACCTGAAACTGGAGTTAAGATGGTTTTGAGTTTCCTATGTAGTTTCCTGGGGCCACACTTGGGTCCTCAGCAAGAACAATAAACACTCCTAACCTCTGGGCCATCTCTCTAGCCCCTTAAATGAAACATTTTAAGCTATACTAGTTATTAAGAGATTGGGCACATTAAAATCTCCAGTGCAATGGACTTATATCTTTCTTTATTATAATTTGATTTTATCCACATTCAGAGGGACTAGTTTGGACCTGTGTTGGTTCCTTCCCTGTCCGGCTGGAGTTGGTGAGCTCCCATTAGCTCAGGTAAACTGTTTCAGTGGATGTCCCCATTATGGTCTTGACCTCTCTGCTAATATTCTCACTCCTCCCTCTCACTCTTCAACTGGACTTTGGGAGCTCAGCCCAGTGCTCTGCTGCGGGTCTCTGCCTCTGTTTCCATTAGTTGCTGGATGAAGGTTCTATTGTGATATTTAAGATATTCATCAGTCTGATTACAGGACAAGGCCAGTTTGGGAACCCTCTCCTCTACTGCTTAGGGTCTTAGCTGGGGTCATCCTTGTGGATTCCTGGGAATTTCTCTAGTGCCAGGTTTCTTGCTAGCCCCATAATGGCTCCTTCAATCAAAATCTCTTTCCTTGCTCTCATCTCTGTCCTTCCTCCATCTCGAATATCCAGTTCCCTTAAGTTCTCCTCCCCCTTCCCCTTCTCCTCTCCTCTTCCCCCCTTCCACCCTCATGCTCCCAATTTTTATCAGGCAATCTTGTCTATTCCCCCTTTCCAGATGGATCTATGTATGCTTTCTTAGGTTGCACCTTGTTACTTAGCTTCTTCTCTAGGATCATGAACCATAGGCTCAATATCCTTTGTTTTACAGCTAGTATCCACTTATGAGTGAGTACATACCATGTTTATCTTTCTGGGTCTGGGTTACCTCACCCAGGAAGGAAAAAAAATTGATTTTATATCTATAACTGACCTTAAATTACTTTTTTTCTAAAGCAAATAGAAAATTCCTTAGATTTTTAAATATAAAGGGATGAAGGACAGATAGACAGACTTACAGCTTTCTAATGTAGTGAAGGGTGAGAGGTCACACCTTTAATCCCCCCACAAGCATCAAAACCCCCATTACTTGTCACAGGAGGTATATGTATTGTCAGTTTCCGAATGAAAGCATCTAGAAAATGGTAATTTATCTTTTCTTAGAAGCTACAAAAATTGCACAATACAATGTATTCATAAAAGAATGTACGCCATATATTTAGAATGTTGGAAATATCTAGTAAAGTGAACATATATAGCATCTATCCTAGTCTTTAGACACCATCCTACCCTGAAGCCCTTCCCTCTTCTCATCACATAACTTCCTTCCTCGCCAGATAATTGCTTCCGTGTTTTCTGCAGGACTGTCTCCTCCAAGCACATTTTTAAATGCTTTAGTTTTTTTAAATTAATTTTTCTCATTTTAAAGTATTGTTCTGCACATTTTCGGTTTGTTATAATGTTTTTACAGTTTTTTCTTTATCTTTCAATCAGTTTGACTGTGATGTGCCTTTTTAAAAATACTGTTTTATTGAATACACTGGCATACAATGAATTGAACACATATTAAATTATTTTACTTGATAAGATTTTATAAGATTTAATATATATAGATATTTATGAAATCATAACCATAATGAAGACGATCAAGACAATATAGGGAGCAAGGCATGGTGGTTCATGTCTATATTCCCAGCACTTCAGGCAGAGGCACCAGGTGTTCAAGGTCAGTCTTGGCTACATAGTGAGTTTGAGGTCAGTCTGGGCTATAGGAAACCTTGTCTCAAAAAAAAAAATACCCTAACATAGTCACTACTCCAAAGAGTTTCTTTATGCCCCTTTGTTGTCTTTCCTTTCTGCCCAAGCCTCCCTGCCCCACCTCCAGCTTGACTGGCAAATGCTATGCTTTTTGTCATTGCTTACTGGTTTACATTTTCCAAAATAGTAAGTAAATAGAGTCAGATAGTGTATACTTAAAAAAAAAGAAAGAAAGGTGCCTTCTTTCTTTCTCTTTTTACCTATGTATGCCATGTATCAACAAAGTATTTTTCAGGCTGAGACGATATAGCACAGTGGTTTATCCACTTACTTACTGATAGAAACAGGCTGTTTCCAACTTTAGGCTACTACAAATAAAGTTGCTATGAACACTTACTTAGAAGACTTCTTTGTGGACATATACTTGCATTATTTTAGATAAATATCTAGGAATATAATAGTCAGTCATGTGGTAGACATACATTTAACTGTTTAGGAAACTCCCCAACTATATGCGAAAGGGTTATATAATTTATTCCACCAGCAGCATATGAGATGGGGTTCTGGTCCTGAAATCACAGGATGGTCATCTCTGAATTTTGGTTATGGTTACTGTTAGTATCTCTCTGGTTTTAATTTGCACATCTCGACAGGCCACTGGAGTGGAAGACCTTGCCACACTCCCATTCTCCACTTAGACAGCTTTGATGATACTCACGTCGTTTTCTCCTTGCTAACTATTGGAGTTCTCTGTATGTTCTTAGTAAAATATGCCTTTTACTAGACATGTTTTATAAATATTTTCTACTAGTTTAATATTCTTCATTCTCCTTAGCAGGGTCTTTTGAAGATTTGTTTTTAACTTTGATGAAGTGCTTTTGATGTCATTTCTAAAATGTCTTTGAGTCATCCAAAGTTGCTAAGACTGCCTCCTATATTTTCTTCTAAAATTTTGTTTTAGGTTTAACTTAGGTTCATGTTTGTCTAGAAATACCTGGTATAAAATATAAATCAAGGCTTGTGCTTTATTTTTGTATAGAGAATCCAAGTGTTGAATTGTTGAAAACATTATTCTTCCTCTACTAGCATGCTTTATGTCTATATTGAAAATTAGTTGTATACTTATCATTGCATCTTGTAGATTCTATTCTGATCTTTTGAAGTGTCTGCTTATCTTGACTCTACTGCAGCTTTTTTTATACCATGTAGTACTAATATTTTAACCTTTAATTTGTTTCAGAGATGTACTGACTAAGTTTTTTGCATTTCCATGCATTTTAAAGCTAGGTTACCAATTTACACACACACACACACACACACACACACACACACACACACACACACACACACCTCATACCATATCCTGACTGAGATTATTTTAGATGGATTATGCTATACTAAAATTAAAAAATGGTTTCCTAAAAGCACTGAGCTTACTTACATAATAAGCCCATCCATAATTCAATTGGCTCTCACTTAAGTGATCTGTAGTTTACTTCAGCAATGTTCTGTAATTTCCAATGTAAAAATCTTCAGCTCTTTTGACAGGACTATTACTATTGCATTTCTTATTTCTGTGGCATTATTGGTAAAGTTTTGACTTTTAACTGTACTTGATGTGCAGGCATACACTTGGTTCTTTGTAAACTGGTGCTGTATTCTGCAAGCTTGCTAACTCCTTGATTAGCTTAGTAGCTATATAAATCACTGGATTTTCTACAGAGATCATCAATTTACTAATAATAAACAAGCAAGCAAGCAAACAACAAAACCTCCAGTATTTTTATCTTTCTTTCTAACCTGCATACCTCCTATGTATTTTTCTGATCTTATCACACTGGCTATAATCACCAGGAAAAGGTTTAATGACAATCCTAAGACTGAATATACAATTTGTTCCTGGTCTTGTAAAGAAAGTGTCAGTTATTTTTCTGTTAAGTATGACATCAAGTCTAATTTTTTTCAAACATGCCAGTTATTAAGTTATAGAAGTTCTCCATTATTAATTTCAACACATTGTGATCACAGAAAATACTCCATGATAATTTTTTTAATTTATTGAGACATGTTTTATGTGACAAAAGATATTTACATAGCATTTAATAAGCCCCTCCTCTCTTTTGCAAGGGGTATAACTGCTATTTTGGAAAAAGCTATATGGTAACCCAGTACATCTTAACTTCTCATATAATGAACAACAACAAAAAATTTCGTCTTAGTTTTTTTAACTTAGTCTAAGGCAACTCTCAAGAAGCAAGTGTGTGTAAAAAGAAACAAGAGAGGGAGTTGAGGGGGAGTATTAAGAGATAGGTGTAAGATACTACAATTCATTATGATATGATGGCTTGCATCTAATCTTTCCTTCTTTCTTTCTGTTCTCTGACATGGGTCTTATGTAACCCAGGCTGGCCTTGAACTAATAGTTATTCTGCCTTCACCTCCTAAGTACTGGATTAAAACATATGCTGCCATGCCTGAATCTTTTTTTTTTTTTTTTTTTGGTAATGAGAGAAACAATAATAGCAACTACTTACAAAATCTGGCTTAAAAAATTTAAGGTAATGACAACAGTCAACAACAATGCTGTGTTAATTATTAAGTATGAAAAAAGGAAGCCAGGCGGTGGTGGCGCATGCCTTTAATCCCAGCACTCGGGAGGCAGAGGCAGGCAGATCTCTGTGAGTTTGAGGCTAGCCTGGTCTCAAGAGCTAGTTCCAGGACAGGCTCCAAAGCTACACAGAGAAACCCTGTCTTGAAAAACAAACAAACAAACAAAAAAAAAAGAAAAGAAAAGAAAAGAAAAGAAAAGAAAAGAAAAAGGAAACAAGCCACTAGAAGTTGATACTAACCTGAGCCGCTCCCAAAGGAGGGACACGCAATCGCTTCATAGCTTTTTGTCTGTCACCATCTTCAAGTTCATTGGTTACTACAGCCTAGAAAGATGAATTGTCAAGTTTTGGTATAAATTATTCTAAATAAAAGTGATATATATAAATACACATGTGTATAATGTTCTGATAGCCTCTTGATAAATATACTGATAAAGCAAAAGGAAAGAGACTCCAATAAGAGCATAGGTATTCTCAACCAGCAATTTATAAAAGAACAAAAATAGTGAATTATTTCTTTAAAATACATACAAATGATACTGAACATATACAGCAAGCAAACAGAGGTGTTGTACCTCAGTCTCAGAAATGAGCTGGTTGATTTTCTTGCATGTATAAAATGGGGCCACCTCTACATGAGCCACTCGCCAATCTGCCCCACGAGATGTTTCCAGGATCTTGTCATGCTTTTTAAGGATTTTTCGAAATCCTGTAAAATTCAGATTCTATAGGAAGAAAAGAGAAATGCAATTATCATTCTACGATCATTAGAGAACATTAAAACAATGAAGCAACAGACATCAACAGAGTTGACTGAGTCAATACTGAGAACCCTGGAGAAAAGCGGCACCTCCTAGAAGCATTCACTGCTACCAGGATAAGGCTCCCCTGTAACTTACTGGTTCCAAGGTAGAATCCTACTAGAAAGACAACTCAGTTATTTTTCTTCCAAGTAAATTAATAAAAATTCTAAGCTCAGAACATTTTGATTTCCAATTTTCCACATATAACCATTTTAAAATAGGTTGTTTTCCTGCTTTGGCCAAAAGAGTATTTTCAGAAAATGTTTTTTGCATTTACCATGCACTGAACCCATCTGCTTTAACTCTTTGCTCTTTGAAGAGTGGTAAAGAGTGTGCTTTCACTCCTCCAGGCATGTACAACGGACACTTATCTAGTTCTCTTGACTCTGTTTTTCCTTCCATCCACCTCCATTTAGGGATGGAAGTAAGCAGGGGAAGTCAGCAGAAAAGAACCATTGCACATGGCAGGTGACAATGGGTGGGAGCTCGCTCAACATTCCTTCAACAAAATCAAAATACTGTATTTTCCTACACTTTCACCTTCACTTGTTGTTTGCCCATCATGTGAAAGGCAAACACAGATTTGCAAGTCTAGATGAGATCTACCAACCAGAGGCTGTTTGTATTTGCTGATAAGGTTTCTTGCTCACTTGTTAGAATCTATTCCTCATACCATAATGCATGATCATAAACTCTTCTTGGGTACGGTAGACAGCTCAACTTAGAAACAGGTGTGAGTGTGTGTGTTCATGCATGTATGTGGATGCATAGGTGGTCAGAGGTGACCTTGGGCATCATATTCTATAGCTCTCCACCCTTTCTTACTTTCTTCAGACAGGGTCTTTCACCTGGAGCTCACCAAATTTGGCCAGACTGGCCCTAGATATCCCTTGCCTTCCTCCCCAGTCCTGCGATTATAGGCCAGAGTAGTCAAACCTGGCCTTTTTACTTGGATGCTAGGAATCTGAAGTAAGGCCATCCTTGCAGCTCCACAACAGAACTTTTAGAATTACTACTGAGGCTAGAGAGATGGCTCAGCAGTTAAGAGCCTTGTTCTTGCAGAAGACCTGGGACTTAGGTTGGATTCCTAGTTTACAACTGTCTGTAACTCCAGTTCCAGGGCATCCAAAGCAGCATTTTTGTTCTTGTTTTTTGTTTTGTTTTTTAACAACACAAAATAAGCTGGAAATATGAATATTTTCTATTACTTTTTTAAGATTTATTTTTACTTTTTGTATATATGTCTGTGTAACTAAATGTCACACATGTACAGGTGCCTGTGGAGGCCAGAAGAGGACAACAACAACTGGCAGTTGTGAGCGTAGTGACAGGGCTACTAGGAAATGAACTCAGGTTCCCTAGAAGAGCAGCAAGTGCTCTTAACAATTGAATTCTCTCTCCAACTCACAAGGCTAATACTTTTAAAACCCGTTGAAGAGCATTTGTTTCTTTTAAATATTTAGTTATTAATATGAATTTTTTTTAAAAATCAAATTATAAAGCTTTGGGGGAAATGTCAAAAAAGGGGCCTAGGTGTGTAGATAATGAACCTGCACTTAGGAGGCTAAGGTAGGAGGATGTCAAGTTTAAATCAGCCTGGGGTATATAACAGAAACAAAGGAATTATCATTTATTTCTCTTATGTTATTACTTTTCTGCTGAAATATTTCTCAACTGGGTTCTTCTTTGAATGACAAACCACTAAATTATCAAAAAATATGAAAGAGATGGGAAAAGCACACATTAACAATTGAAATCATTGTAGATAGGGATTTCTAGTACTTTGTATTTTAAAATTGTAACACTTCAGGGAAAACCTTTTTATTTATTATTTTGAGACAGAGTCTTAAAGTCTACACAAGCTGATTTCAACTTCGTGTATGTGAGGATGATCTTGAACTTTAGATTCCTCTGTCTCCATCTGCCTAATGCCAGAATTACAGGCATGTGCCTCCACATCCGGTTTTATGCAGATTCAACCCAGGGTTTCATGCCTGCTGGCAAGCACTCTACAAACTGAGCTGTATCACCAGTCACTACATGTAAAACTTTTCTTGCATAACTTTTACTTTTTAGATGTTGTATCATCCTGCAATGTGCTAGTCATTCATTTTAAGTTATATTAGAGAAATGCAAAGTAGTACATCAGACTCAGAGATGTAAATGTTTATTATTGAACATAACCTATTTATTGTCTTTCATAACAATTATATAAACAAACTTATAACAAATTACAAATGAACAAATACCCTAATATAGGGCTAATGGATGTTCACATTTTTCATAGTGGGTGCAAAAACTATTGAGTGCTATAACAGCCTATATATTTAACCTTTACACATATCTTGCATGATCTAATTTCTTTAATTTTCATATGGTTATACTGCATTCTGTGAATAATAAAATTGTGATGTGGGATTCCCCTCTGTATGCTATGAATATATTTTATTACCATTGGTTAATAAAAACAAGCTGCTTCAGCCTATAGCAGGGCAGAATATAGCCAGCTAGAGGAGATATAAAGAGAGGAGGCAGAGTCTAAGAGATGCCATGTAGCTGCAGAAGGAGAAAGATGCCAGAACAGAACCTTACCTAGTAAACCATAGCCTTGTGGCAATACACAGATTAATAGAAATGGGCTAATTTAAAATGTAAGAGTTAGTAAGAATCCTGAGCTAATAGGCCAAACAATGTTGTAATTAATATAGTTTTTGTGTGATTATTTGGGTCAGGGCGGGCAGGAAACAAAAAGAGCAGTCTCAGCTTAAAACTGGGATTCTTTTGGTAGCAAGCTAAAATGTTCAGCTCTTTTGTTTTATTATGGCAAACTTGCAAAAATGTTAGCTGTCCAGTTGCTTTTCTTTTCTTAATGTCTGCTTCAGAAAGATCCAATGCTTTTCTGAACTTCAGCTATGCATTAGGAATAAAAAGACTACACAACCAACATTTTGATAGACATTTATTTTTATTCACCACTATAAGAGCTTCCTTCAAATAGTAAGCAAACTGCTATTCTCTGAGCCAAAGGTACCCATAAATAGTGTATGGATTGTTTTTTAACTAAGTGTATGTGTGTGGAGACTTGAAGTTGATGTTGGGTGTCTTCCTCACTTGCTATCTACTTTATATTACTGAGGTAGGCTGTCTTGCTGAGTTAAGAGCTCTCCGCTTCTGCTAGTCTGACTAGCCATATTCTCTGGAAATTCCCGTCTCCTTCCTGTATGTGTAAATTACAGGTGGCTGCCAGGCCTGCCTGGGTTCTGGGAACCTGAACTCTGGTGCTCACACTGCCATCTCTTCTGCCCTACAAAAGACGTGTGTGTGTGTGTGTGTGTATGTATGTGTGTAGCTTAAAAACTATTAGTCTTGCTAATAGTTTTAATCCTTCTAATGCATGATTTTTGGCCAACAAAGACATCTAAACTCGAACAAGAACCCCAAGAATAAAGACGATGTCACCTGTGGGGGACTCAGTTTAGATCAAGGTAATTCCACTTACTGAAGTTTACTTTAGAATGCCCCTCCCGAGGGTAATCTAAGCACCTGATAGTTCTGCAGCAGAATGAGGCTGAGGTAGAACTCGCTGAAGGCCAGCTTAAGGTCTTTAATATTCCTATGTTGGACACGCTCCTCATGGGACAAGTGGAAGACTGGCTTTCTGCGTTGTCGCAATGTAGTGACGCCAATGCTTTCTTTCTGTGCATCCAGTGAAGACTGAAGCTCATTCTGAAGTGTAGCAAACCTGCGCTGAGCCTCTGCCAGCTTCTCTGTAAGGAAAGGGCATTGTCCAATCAGGTTAAAGACATACATGTGAACAAAACTCCCAAACATATAAAACTTTTTAAAAATCTAAAAATAAAGTATACTCATCTTGTACAAAAAAAAAGAAGTGACAAGTGCTCTCAATTTTGAATTGTTTTTGTTTTTACTGAATTCTAATTTTTTTGATTATACTCATTTTCTTCCCTAGAATTTCTAGGAAAAATATTACACATGATATGTAGAACCAGATGGGAGAAAACATTTTGGCACAACATCTGTACATTCTACCTCATACTTTACTCCCTGCAAAACTGTTACCGCACCTATTTTCATAGATTAAAGAAATGTACAGTCACTAAGAGTGAAAACATAAAACAGTACAAATATTATGAATTTGGAAAACAAACACAGAATTTACCATATGATCAGCAACACCCATGCTAGGTATATATGTAAGAGAAATGAACATAAGGCATCCACAGAAAACCTTGCATACAATATAAACAAGTCCTTATACCAGCCAAGTATCTATCAAGTAATGAGTGGATAAACAAAAGGTAGTGTGTGGATATACACATATACAAAATGGAGTATCAGCCATACAGAAGAGTAAGTATCAAATTATGTTACAATGTGGATAAGCCTTAAAGGTATGTTAACTGAAATAAGCCAGACAACCCCACCCCCAAGTATGATATGACTCCACTTAGATGAACTGTCCAAAATAGGGAAAACCACAGAGACAGAAGTAGATTAGCAGCTGGCAGTAGCCAGGGAAAGAGAAGGTAGAGTGACTACGAGCAGGAATAAGGAGCAGTATGTCTTTAAGGAATGACAAGAATGTTCTGGAATTAGATAGTGATGATTATACAATATCGTGACTATACTTAAAATTACCTATTATAAAATAATAAACATTGGGGCTAGGGATATAGTCCAGTTATTAAAGCGCTTCCCTGCATGCATGAAGCCCTAGGATTTAACCCCAGCATCTAAATAAATAAATTGAAATAAGTTTTATGTATCTTATTTTAAAAGAGCTCTATATAAGATATATTTCTGAAGGCCCAGCGGCACTTGCTGCAAAAGTCTGACAGCCCGAGTCCAATCCCTAAGACCCACATTGTGGGAAGATAGAACCAACTCCCCCAAATTGTAATCTGGCCTCCACAAATACACTGAAGCATACAGCAAACACTAAATAAATGTAATTTTACAAAATGTTTAAAGAAATGTCCCTGTGTTTACAATTTCATACACAAACAGAAGTAGAATCAAAGCTCTGATTGACGTATTTCCCATTATACCTCAACATTTCTCTAAAACAGGTGTTCCAAACAGACTACAACTAATAAGATAGGTGTTAAAAACTAGACTATTAGTGGATACAGGTGTTTCTGTTATACACATACAGTTGTACCTCAGTACAGTAAGGACTGGTTCCACGATTCGAAATCTGCAAACATTTCTTTAAGATAGACTAATACTTGCATGTGACCTACTTAACTCCCCCAATTTTGGGGGGGGGGGTTCGAGACAGGGTTTCTCTGTAGCTTTGGGGCCTGTCCTGGAACTAGCTCTTGTAGACCAGGCTGGCCTTGAACTCACAGAGATCTGCCTGCCTCTGCCTCCCCAGTACTGGGATTAAAGGCATGCGCCACCACTGCCCCAAACCCCCATATTTTTTAAGTCACCATTAGGTTACTTATATTTATACAGACTTTTAAACTGTGAGCCACAATCAGATAGAGTTGTGTAGTTGAATACGGGGTCTTTAAAATATCTGGAAACAGTAAAGGCTTTCTGAACATGTAATGATCAAAATTTAATTCAGAATCAAACAAGACATGAACCAGTAGTTAGTTTTTATTAGTGATCATCCAGGGTTCATTGTACTTCATTTGAGCCTTGATTGTGAACACACAAATCCACTTTGCATTGCATATGCCATCAAGCCATGCAATGCCAACAAATGCTGACTGTATCACCTCAGCTCAGAACCAAGACTATTGTATATTATGACATTCTTTCTGTATATACAAGGTTTCCCACTCTTACAGAATCACAGTGGTTTAATTACAGGAAAGACTTTCAGTATTTTCCTACCACCCTTCCTAAGTACCATGTAAGTATCAAAACAGCGTATGTATAAGTTGTATTGTGTCTGTATAGATGGTGCTGGAGCACCACTGTGTGAGAGAAGTTGAATTTGTAGCAAAAGAGAAAAAAAAAAACTGGTGGCGAACATATCACTTTTACTCAGTGTTTCACAGGGAGGCGCTCACAGCCCCAATCAGAGCACCAATGAGATATGTTTTATGATATAAGAAAAATCAGTAACTTCATTAAAAGCTGTGCCTCAATAGTAGCTCATTTTTAAACCCTTCTTTGGAATTTTAACTAAATAGTTAACAAATGGAAGAATAGGGTTAAAAACCATTCTTTAGAAGCATTTACAGTAAATATCTTAAAATGTTTAACCAAAAATAACTTTCTCAAAGATTTAAATATAAGAGTTATAACTGATTATCTGAAATGTCTGGAGACAGTTTTAAAGATCCTTATCTTTAATTTTGATTATATATAAAAAAAACTATGTTGCTCTACAAATTGTGAAGGAGAAACATATACAAAGCCTACCCCCAACCAAGAAGCTATTTCAATTGATGCTTGCTGGGAAAGGGAAAATAAGTTTTCTCCCAGGCAGTGTCACTGGGTAGATACATTAGCCACACTCCAAGGTAAGCACCATGCACAGGAGCAGCTGGCCAACATAGAACAGATTCCGGGTTTTCTCCTGGGCCTCTTTGTTTTGTTTTGGTTTTTTTGTCTTACTGGCTTTTTTCTTTGTTGTTTTCCTTTTTTTTTTTGAGAGAGAAAGAAAGAGAAAAATATTTGTTTATTTTTGTTGTTCTTGTTTTTAAAACAGGGTCTCTGTGTGCAGTTCTGGCTTCCTGGAGCTTGTTCTGTAGACCAAGTTAGCAGATTTCATAATTTTAAAATATCATCAAATAATTTTGGTTTGAGATTAAGAAAAAAAATTCTAACAATTTCTGAAATAAGCCTTATAAAACTGCTGCCATTTTTATTACACATTTAATGAGAAACAAGCATTCTCATTATTGACAATTATAAAGTCATTATAAATTGCCATTAAAAAATTGCCGTTAAAGACAATTATAAACTATTGATCAGTTCTAAAAAATTTTAAAGGGGCTCTGTTTCCTACAATATCAAAGAATCAGCAAAGATTCCATTAGTTATATAAAAGTAAATAAGCACATCCACCTCACTAGTATGCAAATTTTTATTTATCCTTAATAAATGGTGAAATGAAACAAAGTACAATTATTATTTTTACCAGTAAGTGTGTGATCTATAATCCAATTGTATATACTCTAAGTCAAGTAAAAATTGTGGGGGTAAAAAGGTGTCATGAACGGAAAAAATTTAAGCCCTGACTTATAATATTAATACAATATAAACAGTTGTGGAAGTGCATTGTTTAGAGAAGAGATGAAAAAGCATAAGAATATGTTCAGTATAAATGCATTTTTTCCTAAGAACAAATTCAGGGTGGGGACTATGCTAAAAGCAGGTCTACACACACACACACACACACACACACACACACACACACACACACACACAATTTGCCATAGTAAGGATGGAACCTAGAGTCTCATACATGCTAGTCAAGTACTCTACCATTGAGCTATGCACCTTGCGTTCCCGATTTTTTTTCTAAATATACTGGTTGAATTCATAAGTGAAGATTCCATTGGTATGAAGGGTTAATTACATTTTAAAATAACTGTAACTTACATTCCACAATCACACTTTAGTATATGGAATTAAGCAGATTTATGTTCAAATATTTGTTATTAACTCATATGATTTTAGTTGAATTTATTTTTTAACTTTGGTAAGCCTTTCATAGGTGAAAAAAAAAAGATACAACTTTCCTAAAAAGTACTTGTAAAGTTTAAGTGCAGCATAAACATGCCATGGGGCACAGCTAGCGCTCAGTAAATAACGATGGTAATTAGACAACAGCGATAAGAAGGAGTTATCTGTTGACTCATTTTTTCAGAGCTCTAGGCTTCTCTGTTGTGGAGACTGTTATACACACTGAAGTGTAGTATCAGTACTTTTCTATGCGTTGGCACTGCTGCTTCTTTCATAATTTACACAATTCTCTTTCTCAGAAGTTATTTCTATTGGATGCTCCCAAGATTCATCTCTATCCTTAACCACCTGACTTTCATTTTATGTTTAATAATTTATTTTTATGTATATCTTATAATTTTAAACTATACTGAAAACTAAAATCAGGTTTCAGTGTTCTTTTCAAATTAGTTTAATCCATCCTAATAGTTTCATTTATCTGGGGTCTGTTTTTAGATCCACGAGATCACGCTCCCCATCTCTAAAACCAACCCCATTCTCTCCCAGGAGGCCCAGAAACCCCTTTGACTAGGGCATGTAGGGAGTAAGTCACTGAGGAAAGCACCTGCCTCTCTGAAGAGCTCTGAGTCTGCTGTCCACTGCAGAACAGGCACAGTCATACGAGATGAAGCCATTAGGGCTCACTGATTGCAGTGGCAACAAAAGGACACTGAAGAGAAAGGCCAGATGGTAGGATTTAACCCCCAAAACAAAGTGGGCGTGTTTGTCATAAAAGGCAACTGAATGAGTCATGAACCAGAACAGTTTAGCCCACAGGATTTTTAGCTAAGGTTAATGGATCAAGGTTTGCCTTAGGAATGCAACAAATGGGCAAACTATTAGAGTATTGCCTTATCACTGTAAAGTCTGCACAGTCTAGTGGTAGACAGTTGAGTTTAGTCAACTGATCTCTTGTTTCCAGACCTAGAGGTAATTCACAACAATGAGACTCCTTACTGAAACACAGCAGGCTGCTCTCTCTTGCCACTTCCACAGGAGTATATTAAGTCTTTCCCCAACCCTTCTTCAAAGGGCCTAGTGGCCATCTTCTAGGGTGACTGTGGTTTGTGGAAAAGGAAACTTCCAGACATTTCTATAATTCCCAGGCACCAGCTTTTGTATTGGTTTCCTATTTATTACTATATAACAAACCAGCACAAACTTAATGGCATAAACGAACCAAGCATGATGTAGCTGGGTTCCTTGCCAGTACAGTTCTCAGGACCATCTAGAGTTTGGGATCCTCTGTCACACTTACTGGGATGTAGCTGAATTTAGTTGTTTGTAGTTGTAAGACTGAGGTCTCTACTGAATGTCACTGGAGGGTCACTTTTAGCCACAGAGATCACTTTTACCTCTCTACATTTTCAGAGTTACCAACACAGAAACTCTCACTTCAAGCCCTTCTCTACTTTGTATGTAGGGTTAGCTATGTCACTTTTAAGGACTCACCTAGCCAGGTTGGGCTAACCTGGGGTAAGTACCATTACTTAAAAGCAATTGATTTGAAACCTTAATTATTCCTGAAAAAACTCTCTTCTAGCAGGCATTCTGTGCTTGAAGGCTATCTTAAAATTATGTCTACAATAGCAACGCACTGACACAAATTTCCAGAATCTCCAAACACTACTGCAACTTAACAATCACACTAACCGTAGATGTTCAAACCATCAAGTGCTCGTCCAGGTTTGGCTCACAGTAGAAAGTTGGTTTACTGACTCATCCTATGACAATTTTCTCAGTTCTAAAATGGGTAACTGGAATAGACTTTAGGCTGCAAGTAGTATTTCCGTACTGATTGTGATCCAGAAGTAAGAACAGTGTGGTACAGGGAGCTAAGCCTAAGTTCCTATAACTTCCCAGTATCACAATAAAACTTTAAAGGTGTCACCAGAGAGTTGAAAGACAAATGGACGGTGATGCCTATACAAACTATCACTTAACATAACGCTTTACTTTGTACAGAGTTGTATGACTCTTGGGAAATACAGATTTTATTGTTAACTTAAGCAAGTGTTCTCTCCCATAGCAGCTGCTCTTCTGGATAAGTAGCTTCATTGGAGCAAATCAATACAGTCCCTAGCACCTGGTATGCACCTGCACACCTGATAATGCAAGTTTTCAATTACACTCTTGGCAATGCAGCTATTCATGAGGTAGAGACCATTCTTGACCCTCAGATATGGCCCCGCTACCCACTGGGACTGCCCAGACACTTAGGAGGTTGATTATATTGCTTCTCATAGAGTCTTTAAAATCTTTCCAGTGTAGGACTGTATCACCTGCACACAAGGGCAATTTGACTTCTTCCTTTTCTCTTTGCATCCCGTTTCTTTTCCCTTGCCTTAAAGGTCTGGCTAAGATTCTAAGCACTGCACTGAATAAGAGTGACAAGAGTAAATGCCACCTCTCATTTTAGAGGAAATGCTCTCAGTTTGTCCCTATTTATTATATGGGCTATGAAAGGGTCTGTCATATTCTGCCTTCATTATGTCAAGGTATGATTCTTCTCCTACTAGATTGTTTTATTCAGGCTTTTTATAACGAAGGGATGGATATGGAATATTATCAAAGGAATTTTTCTACATCTATCAAAATGATCATGTGATTCTATTTATATGCTATATTTCACTTATTGATTTGCATATGTTGAAATTCTTGCATTCCTGTAATAAAACTAACTCAATCACATATGATCTTTTAAAATGTACTATTGAATTTGGCATGCAAATTTTATTGAGGTTGTTTCCATTTATGTTCATCTTGGTAATTGGGGCCCCTCATTTTTAAAAGTTCCTTCTTTCCCCATGGTCTTTCAATTGTAAAAAACATTTTTCTATAAATATAAACAACTGTTCTTTTAAAATTAAACAAAACAGATAGTAAAAAATAAGAAAAGTAATTTACATTAGGTTTTCAACTGAAAACAGCTTCTTACTCTTAACAAGCACAACCCTAAGAGGCCCAGGAATTAATCTACTTTATAAGC
The DNA here is from genome assembly GCA_004026605.1 of Ondatra zibethicus. Lineage (NCBI taxonomy): Eukaryota > Metazoa > Chordata > Mammalia > Rodentia > Cricetidae > Ondatra > Ondatra zibethicus. The sequence continues at coordinate 34,202 of PVIU01014518.1, read as the reverse complement.
AAGTGTTTGTTGGCATAGGAAGGTTAAATAGTTTTTAAAAATGATGAAATTAAACAAAATCAGTCAGGTGGTGGTGGCACACACCCTTAATCCCAGCACTCGAATCTCTGAGGCCAGCCTGGTCTACAGAGTAAGTTCCATAATGGCCAGGGCTACATAGAGAAATCCTGTCTTGAAAAACAAAAAAACAAGCCAAAAGAAAAAATTAAACAAAAAACTAAACTTTAAAAATTCAAAATGTAATTAGTTGATGGAATTAGCACTTTTATTATTTTATTTATTTTTGGAATTTTGGTATGATTAGAAAGACAAAAATTGGGAGGTAGTAAAATGTTTGGATCTAGAATATAAGTCACTTAAAGACTGACCATTTTTAGGTATTAAGTAATTTGTGCTACCTTAGTGGATGAAGGTGAATTAATAAATAAGCTCAAATAGGTGGCACACACAACTATACCCAGCACTGGAAAGCCCTGTCAGGAGGACGGTATCAGATGCTGGTTTGGGCCAAATAGTGAGAGCTTCTCTTAACCCTTCCCAGAAGGTAACTCACTAGTTACTTATGGCTTCTCTCAGGCATGAGTGCCTGAAGACTGCAGTCTATAAGACAATCTGCTGTGCAGAAAGCAGCTAACTAGGGAGGAAAGTGATACTGTCTACACGTGCCAAATTCTATTTCTTGTCTTCCAATCATGTCTTCATATTACTCACCCCTTGCTGACCAGGCAAAAACTCAGTCAGTGACTATCAATTTGTACCCCAATGGCCCTGCCAATACACATAGATAAGTTATTATCTCACAGCATCCAAAACATTTAATAATAGCCAACCCAAAATAATTTTTGAAAATTGATCTACTCAAAGATATTACTTTTCAAACTGAATCCTGCAACCCAATATGGATCAAAAGCAATGTTCAAAACTAATTTAGGTTGGGTACATTCTAATTCCAGCACTTGGGAGGCAGAGACAGCCCAATCCTGTGAGTTTGAGGCCAGCCTGGTCTATATAGCAAGTTCTAAGCCAGTCAGAACTGCACAGTGATACCTTGTCTTAAAACAAAAACAAAAATAAAAAAAACCCAAAATTTAGTGAAACACAATCAACATTTTAAAAATCAATCAGAAAAAGTATTTAAAAAGTAGATTAAAAGCAGACGAATATTGTTTGTTTAAAAACACTTAAATGATTTAAACATTTGTATATTCACACTCATAGGTGCATAAGCACACCTAAGATCTGAAGGTCTAGCCAGGTGTAGTGGCACACACCTTTAATCCCAGTAGAGGCAGGTATATGTATCTCTGAGTTCAAGGACAGCCTGGTCTACAATGCAAGTTCCAGGACAGCCAGGGCTACGCAGAGAAATCCTGTCTGGGAAGAAAAAAACCAAAACAAAACAAGGTAGGTAGCTCTATATTTGCATATTTAGTCATAAAGTAGATTTTTAAAACTATAACTCAAAATTCTCTATTGCTAAGAGTAGGTATTTATTTTTCTTTGTAAACTAAGAAGCACTATCTATCCTCTGTACACAAATTAACACTTTAGATCTGAGATCAGAGGTCTTTTAAACACCACAGCGAAAGAGAAATAATAAACCTAGTCTTGTATATATTTCATTTACAGCTTTAGGTCCTATCTAACAGCATTTTCTAATGTAGCCACACTCTTTCCAATGCTCTTACTTTTGTATCATGGTAACCAAAAGCCCTGACAGAAGCAGGAAGGAAGATTTGTTCCAGTGCAAGGATTCAGATTTGAGTGCAACAGTAGGAAGAAATGGCAGAGCAGTGTGAGGGAGGCTGTTCACAGCCGAAACTGGAAGCAGAGAAAGTAGGGTACAACCAGGGCCAAGTGAACCCTTAAAAGTCCACCCCCAGTGGCTTGTCTGTGCTATCCATGACCCATCTCCCGTAGGATCCACAGTTTCTCAAAACAGCACCACTAGTTCAGGAACAAAGGGTTAAACACGAGCTTCTGGGGGCAGTTCACACTCAAACCACAGTATCCTCCCATAATAGTTGTGAGGGGCAGTTCACACTCAAACCACAGTATCCTCCCTTGTCTCTGTCTACACTGCTGGCTCTTCCTTGACCTTCTACCTCCGAAGTGGAAATCATATTTGTCCTTGGGACACTGCAATTCTTTCTGCACATTTTTTTTCTTGAAGATATACCCTTTTTCATGCTTTCAAACAATATTTCAGTTTTGTCCCTGCTTTTGAAGGTTCCTGTAATCTCTTAATAAAGGCATGTATAGATATTGTGTCTTTTTATAAACTCCTCTCTCTACCTGGGAAGAAGTCCTGACATAAATGAAAAAAGAGAAGGCTATAGTTTAAAAAAAAAAAACTTGCTTATTTTCTTTTGGTGTGAAAGGAGTGACTTGCTAAGAACACTAAACTGGTTTAAATCCATTTATTCATTTGCTCTCTGAGGAAATCATTACTGAAACAAGCCTCAGAGAACTGAATTCAAGCAGTGTTATAGAGAAAAATAAGGAATATCTATAGACAGTTGGGAAAGAGGTAGCATATATATGTATATTACAGGTCAACCAGAATAGGTGGCTGTATTTTTCTAAATTATTCATCGTGTGGGTAGGTGGGGGTATGTGTCCCTGAGTGTATCTTCCATGTGAGTGCCTATAGGAAGCAGAGGCTGATATTAGAATTGCTCAATCGCTTCTCGCCTTATTTTTACTCATTCTTTCCCTTTCTACCCCACTCTATATATGTGTGTGTGTGTGCTTGTACACAATGTGTATGTGCACACACATATATTTGTGAGTGTGAATGAGGCCATGCAAATGTCATAGTGTGAATATGGTAGACAGAGGAAAGATAGCCTCAGGGATCAGTCCTTGTCTTCTGCCTTGTTGGAGACAGGCCTTCATATTTTCCCCTATGACACATGCACTCCTGTATATAGCTTTCCATAGGTTCCAGAGATTTGAACCCAGGTCCTCACACTTAGGTGGCAAGTACTTTACTAAGTGAGTCATCTCCCTCATCCTTCATCTTATTTTTTAAAATAAACTTCATTATTAAAAAACAGCACATTATTATTGCTTTTAGACAGGGTCTATCTTAGAATCCAAGTTTACATTTCAGCTAGACTAGCTAGCTAGCAAGTCCTTAAGATGTTTTATCTCTGCTCCCCAGTGCTGGGGTTACAGAGGGCATCACCATGCTCAGTTTCTATATGGGTTCTGGAATCTGAACTCAGTCCTCATGCTTCCACAGTAAGCACTTTACCATCTGAACTGTCTGCCTTATTTTTTATTTGTAAAGGAAGTGGTTATATAATGAGTGCAGAGTTTTAAGAAAGGGGCAGGGTTTTAAAGAATTCAAGAGTGATGGCAGGGATAGCTCAGTAGTCAGGACCTTGCCTAGAATACTCAAGTTTGATCTTAGCAAAGAAAGATAAGTAATAGGACAAATCTCCTAAAGTTTTGAGGACCTCCTTAAGGGTACAACAGTGAATCTGTATTTGTTCCAAGTTGCTCTAATGTTATGTAAAGCAGTCCAGAAGGTTGGCACTAAGGTACAAGAAGCACTGAGTTCGCTAGGCGAGCAAAATATAAAGCAATAAGGGTAAAGAATTGAAAGTACAGGGACAAAATGATTAAAATGACTGATAAAAAGATATCAATACAGGGTGTGACATGACTGGAATAAAATGAAGATGTGAAGGAATTTGAGCTCTCTAAGATACAAAACAAATAAATAGGGGGCTAGAGTAATGACTCAGTGGTTAAGAGCCCCGTTTGCTCTTTCTGAGAATCAAGATTCAATCTCCAGCACCACATGGTGGCTCATGACCATCTGTAACTCAAGTCCCAGGGGATCGGATGCCCTCTTCTGGTCCCTGCAGTATTGCATGCACACGGTACACAGACATGCATGCAGGCAAAAAACCCATAAACACAAAATAATAATACATGTGTATGTATGTATGTATCCATCCAGATGTTACAGAAGGTGTGTAAAAAGCTTAAAGCCTGGGAAATACGGTCATAGAATTTTATGGGATTTACTAATCTGGAGGAGAGCAATTCTGGGCAAGCACGGCCATGAGAAAATGTGAAAAAAGTAGATTGGAACCCAAAATGGACTGTCCACAAAGGCAATTAAGACATCAGGATTATGCAGAAAGTTGAGATAAAACTTTAAATTGGGAGGTAGGCATCTTTATTCTTAGTGAGCAACCAAGAGATCAGCAGTAGCAAATACACAGGAGTGGCCAACTCCACAAGATACCAGATGTTCATAGATCCACTTTGCAGGATACACAGCAGTACTGATTTTGGAAAACAACAGCACCCAAAAAATGTCAGACCAAGCCTCTTAGGATTTTGGCATCTGCTTTATATTGCTTCTTACCTCTCTCAGTCTCTCACTGTGCCATATACAAGAATAATCAGACCTATCTGAGGGCTGCTGAGAAAATATCTGAATGAGATACTTCCAAAAGTTGTACACAAGCTAGGAGGAAAAAAATCATCCTTTGAAAAAGAAACTAATAAAGTCATGCAACTAGTCATCCTCGAACTAACCCATACTAGTCGTTTTGATTGTTTGCTTTTAATGATTATGTCAGTATTGAGACTATGGCATTTCCAAAACCTTTGCCAAGAGAAGAGGGAAATCCATTATTGATCATTACATCTAGTAGGTGATTCCAAGCATAAAGGGTACATTCAGCAATGTACAAGGGAATACACATAAGGTTTATTCAAAGTCTGGATGAAGTCTCTCTGAATCTAAATCATTGTTTTGATTCTGTACTCACAAAACTAATTATCAACTAGGCTTCACAGGATTTGTGATGCTTAAGGCAATGCTCTAGGCAATCCATTACAAGGACATTGCTTTACTAATCTCTGTTAAGTACATTAAAACATACACTTTAAACAAGGTAGACATATAAAAATATAAAGTTAATATTTTCTTTTCAAGCTCCAATAGTATCTTGTAGATGACACTTGTGAAACTATGCTTTAGAGCTGAAGATGAGTATTCTAGCCAATGAAAGGGCATAAAATTAACCTAAGTGACAACATGGAAATGGGGATTAAAATTTATAAAAGATAAAATCAAATTTATAACAGAAGGTCTTATAACCTGCAAGGGAACCTAGGCAATGAGCACATAGAGTGTAAACACTCCAGTAGATCACATCACTGCAGCATAAACAAGGGAAGTCAGCCTCAGGCAACACCGATCATGTCTAAAGGGCATTGCAGAATGTCTTTTTTTCTTTGTGACTACTCACCTGAATAAAATGTGTTGATTTTGGCAAGTTCCTTTTCACAGGTTTGGAAAAACTTCTCTTCAAACTTGGCAAAATATCTCTTAACTGTATCCTCATCTGTAACTGAAAAGCAAGAAAAAAATTTCAAATTTAAGGCAGAAGGCCAAGTGGGGAAAGTAGGGTAAAAATAGAACTACTTTCTTAGTCTTCAAAAAGCCAGTAGACGTCTGTATGTAAGTGCCTGGCAGTGGAAAGAGGCTAATCCAAACACACTACTAGTATAATACAAGTTATCATGTTGAGAAGAGAAATGCTCTAAGACTTCAGAACACAGAGAAAATTCTGTAGACAATTAATCAAAGAAGTTTCAAGGTGCTGGCAGCTGAGCTGAGTAAATTCACATAAGAAAAGGGAAACTAAACATTTCAGAGAAGAAAAAATACAACAAAGGAATAAAAGAAATGAGACTGCAGCATGTTTCTAGAAAAATAGGTTAGATTCTGTTTTATGTTATGTTAGCATTTCCTCATTTTTATTTTAGTTGTACAGACAGGGAAGGTGGTGCGGACCAGTGGGTCCACAGTGTCAGAGGCTTGCTAGGTAACGTAGTGACAGACAAGACACCTGTACATGTAGATAACAACTGACACCTTCAGGACAGAGGGGGATGACTTCTGGAAATGCCCATTTGGTCACTTTTGTGTGTTAATATGACTTGTAAGATCTTTCTGGACCAATGACATGTCTTTCTGTTGACTAGAGCTATTCTGTGAGTTTTGTGCTAGACCTACCAACGATTAAATATACTAGAAATGCTAAAGAAAAGTAGCTTCAGGGGCTCTAAGAACCATGTGAGATTTGCCTAGACACTTCCTAGATCTTAACCAAAATATAGAAACATTCTATTTCTGGATCTAGGGTAACTTAACTTGAGATGTATAGAAAAAAGAATAGGCTCCTTTCCATCCCCCAGATCCTAGACTCATTGTCTACAGGATAGCAAATGTGCCCCCCACAAATAAGTATAATTAAATAACTTTTAAAAAAGGTTATCAAACCTATTCATTTAATTTGAACAACATAACTACAAAACAAATTAATATTGTCTATTATTTGTAAAAATTTATTTCTATATACCCACTATTCTATTTCATATGCTTTAAGTCTAAGCATACAATGCAGAGTGTTGCACTGATTCTTCAGAAATATGGGATGACTTTATGTTTCTCATGTAAAAGTAACAATTAAGATATAACAAAGGCTACAGCTATTACTCAAGGCCACTGAGAATTATTTTTTTCAAAGCATAAAGCAGGCCCCAGAGCTTTTAAGGAAGCTGACCCTGAGTTAAGAAAACTCCATGGTAACAGAAGCTGTGCTTAGAATCTAACTCCAGCTAATTGAAAATAAGAACAATAAATTAATTTCCTACATTCTTCATTTTAATTTTATTCCCTATTGTTAAGAAAGAAACCCCAAAAGCAAAAAGAGGCTTGGTTATATTTGCTTTGCTTCCCTATTAACAATAATAAGACAAAGTAGCAAAGTCCAGCAATTTAGTTTAAATATGGCTTCTATTCTTTAAAATAATTTTAATATACATTAAGGTTTATATAGAAGCTACATATTCAAGAACATCAACTGTATAAAATATTGCCAAAGACTTGGAAACAAAATCATCCATCTATGAATTAACTGTGAACAATCTACTTTCTTATTTCGAAGACTATTTCATCTAAAACACCAGCAGTCTGTTGTCTCTATTCACATATAACGCAAATGTCACAAATCTTAATGGAATACAGTAGGGTTACAGCAACACAAGGGAGTGATATCTGAAGGTAAAGAGGAGAAACCATAAATAAAAACAGCAAGAGCAGCTGTGCAGAAATTAATGAAAGATGGTGTTTTTGTCCTGTCAGATTTCAAAGACCTGATACATACAGGAACTACTGGAAGCACACTACTGGTAGAAGATTAGAAAACAACAGAGCGGACAACTCAAAATAAACTTGCATATAAAAGAATGGATTATACAAAGAAGTCTCTCTTAAACACTCTGCAAAATACAGAGACCATAAATAAATAGTTAACATATCTACAAAATGAAGTATCTCACTTTAAAAGATGCCATAAGTGCAGTCAAAAGTGCCATAAGAAGCAGGTGATAGGAAAATTAATATGTGCAGTATTTAATAAAAAATTCATATCCAAAATTTATTTTGGGGCTGGTGAAATGGCTTAGCACATAAAAGCACTTGAGTTCAGATCCCCAGATCCCAGCAAAATTTATCTTAGAACATGTTTATAAGCCATTACTAAATGATTTTTAACTTCTTAATAAATGAGCCAATTAAAGCAATTCATAGAAAAATAATAACTGGCCAAAAAATGAAATTGAAAGGAGGCTCAACATCAAGATCTCAAATAAATTCAAGATCTAAAATATAAAATGAAGTTTCAACATCAAATTGGAAGCAATTTTAAAATAGTGATATCGTTTTGGCAATAAGGGTAAATCAACAACACTCTTACTCCCTGTCGATAGCTCTGTGAATCTGCAGTCTTTCTAGGAAGACAGTTTGGCAGTAGTTATCAAAATGTTCATTATGCTCAATCCCACACGTAGGAGCATGCTCTAAAGGAATCTACACAAAATAATGTATTTGCATGGATTTCATACATCATTATTTTAATAAGGAAAAAGAAAACAAATTAGTCCAGTAGTTACACTACAGCAATCATTTTCTTTTTTAAAAGTATACATGTTTTTTTGGTGGAACATCCTAAGGGGTCAGTTGTGTCCAGATTAAGCTCAGTAACCTCTCTCTAGCCACTGACCATCCGAAACTCATTGCAGTCAATGATGAACACAAGGTTGGTACTGTCTATGAAAAGTGAATGGCCACAGAAGTAGTTGTTGATGTTCTGAGTGAAGAAAGGGTTGTGGAGTCCAAATCAATGGAAAAAACACAGTTCCCAGAAAATAGGGTTTCTTGACCCACAGCAGAGTGTGCCTGTTGTTGAGTCAGGGGCCCTTTTGTAAAAGACCAAGGGGAATTGAAAGGAAGAAGCACAAGTCTATTTATGGATGCCAATCTGAGTGCTTTTTGTTGTTTGTTTGTTTGTTGTTGTTTGAGACAAGGTTTCTCTGTGTAGCCCTGGCTGTGCTGGTTTAAAAAAAGGAGAGAAGGATATTCCTTAACTGACAGTTACTACGCTGCTCTGGCAGATGGAGCCCCAAAGAGCCTGAAGAATCTGAAAACTTTTCAGTCTCTCTAAAGATGATATCCTCCAATATGCTGTCTGAAAGCCCTTAAAAAAGGTATGGAGTACAAGACCAGGACACCCATGATTCATCATCTTGTTACTCCACATGTCCTGAAACTCAAACCTAATGTATTTCTCTGAAGAAAAAAACGCACAAAGGAAAACAAAGAAGAGGCTAAAGAATATGCTAAACTTTTGGCCAAGAGAGTGAAGAATGCCAAAGAAAAATGCCAGAACAGACTGCCAAAAGACTTTGGCTGTGTCTTCTCCGAGAACTTCAAATTCTGAGTCCAGTCAAAAATAAATCTTTAAATTGGGTGGTGGCGGCAACGCCTTTGATCCCAGGCAGAGGCTGGGTTAATTTAAGTAATAAGAGCTAGTGGGACAAACATAAGCTAAGGCCAAATTTACATAATTAATAAGTCTCCATGTCATTACTTGGGAGCTGGCTGACTGGACAGAGAAAGGCTAGCTACAGTCAAACATGCCCTAAACTCACAAAAAGACTAAGTCACCAAAAGACTTTAGTCACAAAAAGACTAAGCTTAACGCAAAGAGAGCTAGCATGAAAAAGTGCAAATCTTGGTAAGGCACATCAACATCTTCTGTTGATTAGCATTAACAGGAAAAAACTGAAGTGCACAAAAAATTGAGAGCTGATGAAGAATGACTCAGAGACTGTTGCTGTAGAGATCCCTTTGATCTGGACTAGGCAGTCAATTATGCTAATATAGACAGTCTGATTTTGTCATTTCTATAACTGTCTTATACCTACTTTACATTTGTGAACAACAATTTCTCATTCAGTCTGCCATGCTCCTTAAGAGTAGCAATCAAAGCAAACAGCTACCACTGAGCAGAAATCACCATCAAGGGCTTTACAACCACTCTCAGAAATATTTTAATTTTATACCAAAGAGGTCATTTAATCTCTAACGCAGTATCTGGGTTAGACAGATCAACACCATACCTCTCAAAACCCAATTTAAAGCTTCTATTAATTCCATTTCATTTCTGGTGCTTCATCAAATATCTTGATATTATTCTATAAAGAATACTCCTAATTTCCAGCTTTGAGAGATACCCCTTAGGCTAGAATTATGCCTCCTTTATTTTTATAAGTCCTATGTCAAATATATTATCTTATATAATATGGTCCATATGTTTGAAATGTAAATGTTGAAATTATATTAATATGAGGACAATTTGTTTTTGTAATGATTTATTAAAGTTAAAAGTCAACAATTGGCTGGGTAGTATTAGAGCACATCTTTAATCCCAGCACTCAGGAGGCAGAGGCAGGCAGATTTCCGAGTTTGAGGCCAGCCTGGTCTACAGATTGAGTTCCAGGACACCTAGGGCTACACAGAAAAACTTTCTCTCAAAAACAAAAGACCAAAAAAGTCAACAATTGATGATGAATGGCTCAATGCATAAAGCTATATAAGCCTGTGGACTGGAGTTTGGATCCCCAGAGCCCAAGAAAAAGCTGGGTAAGTAAAGCTATTGTTTACTATCATAGCATGTAGGAGACATAAAAAGGGGACTCCTAGGGCAAGCTGGCTACCTATACTAGCTGGAATTGGTGAGGACAACTTGAAGGAGTTGGGTCTGTCCATGCATCACAACTCGGGCCATCAGGGTTGGTTGTCAGTGAGCATCTTTATCTGCTAAGCCATCTTGCTTCCCACCTGCTGTGATTCTTTTTTTTACACTCAGTGATGGGAAGTCTGCCTTCTAGAGTGTATCTAGAGAACTTTTGGTTGTCATTACTGACCTAACAGGGTACTACAAATCTAATGGGTACAGACCAAGTACACTGTCAAAATGTCTTTCAATGCCCAGGCAGCAATCCTTCCCTGCCCCTGCCCCTCCCAAATAATATCCCCAAATGTTAAAGTACAGGCTGAAAATCTTTGCTTTAAAGCAAAGAAGTTTTACTAAACTAACAAGGGAACTCAGGGTATTGTTTCCCAATGTTACACATAACAGTGCAATCCTTAGGAAATCTTCAGGCTCAGTATTCTGGAGAACACTCCTTCTGGAGACATTAACTTGAATGTCACCATGACTACCTCTCTGTACGTTTCATTGTATTCTACAGGCAATGACTTCCTAGTTTCTCCTACTTAAGAGAGAACTTAAAAAATAAAATTCAACATGAGACTAGATCAAAAATAGGAGTATTTGGTATTACTGATTTCATGCTTTTGAGAAAACTAGTTGGAGTTTTTAAGAGTGTGAAATTTATAAATGGGAATACCTAACTTGAAATTCTATTTTTTCTCAGATACTACACTATATCCACAGATGGGAGGATAAATTATAAAAACCATATTGCAAATAAGATTCCAAAGATAAAAATGTTACTCTGAAATCACTGGTGTAGTGGAAATGGGAATAGACTGGGAGTCATTCATTCAACAATACTAAATCCCTCCTACGCACCAAGTAATATGGCAGGCATAGCAAGAGTGATGAGAAGAATTCATTAATTCTGCACTCAGAGATTACAGCCTACCTACAAAAAATATGTCAATAAAATAATGACACAAAAGTATAAACATTAATATAAAAGTATAAAGCATAAAGCTAACAAAAACCCCAGGAGTGAGACTATGTCAAGCCTAAAAGGACATGGAAAAGAAATGTGGGAGTCTCTAGAGATCTGTCCTTTGAGAGGGAAGATGAAGATTAAGCAGTCACTCACTAAAGAAGCAGTAATGGTCCAAGCAGCAAGAACAGCATATAACAAAATGCTAAAGGAAGGAATAAAGTAAATCTGAGAGACTGTAGTTTGTGAGGAGGACAAGGGAACAATGGTGACTATTAAAGATAGGGGCAAGCAAGACCCAGAAAGACGAGCCTTCTTTATGAGACAGCGAATTCTTGCAGAGGATACTAAGCAGAAGGCAGTTATTAGCAGATATGCTTTCTAAATGAGGGCTAGAGGGGATTAACTAGGCACAGATATAAAACACGAGAGACCACAGTAGCGTGGATGAGGGAGAGGACAAGAGGTAGAGAGATTCAGATGATGGGTCTGGTGGGCTGGGGCTGAAGTGCAGGGTGTGTTGTCAATGGACCTCTTCATCTGTTCCTTTTCTCAATGCATCCCCATTGAATAAGTCCTTTCTTTGCTTCATATTAAAAGAGAAATCTAAGAGCTGCTTTAAAGGTAAAAATCAATAATTTTCATGACCGGTTTTGCTGCCTACTGCCTGTATGAATTTGATGTTTCTCTACATTCTCTCTTTAAAAGAGAAGACATTTGAATAAGCAATTTAAAAAAATTCTCTTATCTAAAAATTTTGTGTTCCATAATTAAAATGGCTAATTTGTACAAAATGATTTTGGATTCAGCCTGGCTTCTGTGGTCCTAAACAGGAGACTCTGATCCAAGTTTGTCTTTGAGGTTTTATCGCACAAAGTTTTAACCAAATGTGGTTTTAAAATATTCTTGGCAGAATACAGACCAAAAAGTCTTTGAACTATATTTATAATATGTAACAGATGAAATTAATCTCATTTGTAGTAGCTCTAATACAATCTAAAGTATTATGACAATGAATATTTGCCTAATATCTGCTAAACAAAGAAATCTAACATGAAAACACTGACAAGTAAATTTAAATAGGGCATCATTCAAGATTAGAATGAGCTGGATAGCCTGTGACTTTCAGAAGTGTTTTGCTCTTATAACCCCTAAAACAATTCTTACATATTTTGAAGTTAAGACAAGTTTTTTAAAAACATTTAAGTAGTTAAAACAATGTAATTTCTGATAGGTTGTGATTAAAATGACACTTTGAGAAAAGGCATAATGGAATTCAAATACCACAGTCATTTCATCACTACTAACAAAATTCACTATTATTCACTTTAAAATTCATAAATAAAGGACTAGGGACACAGGTCAGCAGTGCAATGCTTGCCAAGCAAGCCTAAGGCTTTGGGTTCAATATTCAAGAATGCATGAAAACCAAAAGCATTTGTCAAACACATAAAAACAAAATTCTTTGCTGGCTGGTGGTGGTGCACACCTTGCAGATGAATCTCTGAGTTGGAGGCCAGCCTGGTCTACAGAGAGAGTACCGGGACAGCCACAGCTGATAGAGAAACTCTGTCTCAAAACAAACAAAACCAAAGCACAAGATCTTTAAGAGCTGATATGTTTGTTTATATTATTATGTTTTCTTCTTGAACTTATATTTTCATTTTTTTAGATCATAAAATTTATGTTTAAGTCATTTACTGAACACAGCACTATTATTTCCTGGGGATTAAATATTCATATGAATTAAAATTTAAATAGCAAAACTTTTCTAACTATCATGCTTTAAATATTAAAAATAGCCCTGCATTGAAATATCACTACAGTTATTAGAATGCACTATATCAAAACATCAATATTTACAAGTATTAAACATAAAATGGCATCATTGAAGATTTGAAAATAAATTTCATATTTAAAGGGATGGAGAACCTCCTCCCAACTAGTTCATATATTCTTTGATAAATGATATACTGTTACTAGAAAGATAAATATTATATTACTTGCAAGAATAATGGATATTAAATTGCCATCACATTATGAATAGTATGGAAGAAGATCATCTACCCATTTTAGAAATTTTATCCTTGTGAGAAAATTTGTACATACAAATAATTACAACAGGTGTTTCTCCCCCAAAAAATGTTGACTATGTGCCAGGCACTAACCTGGTGTGGGAGGTCCTTTTGTCTATGTGCTGCTTTTATTGGTTAATGAATAAAGAAACTGCCTTGGCCTGTTGATAGGGCAGAACTTAGTAGGTGGAGAAATGCTGGGAGGAAGAAGGCAGAGTCAGAGAGACGCCATGGAGCCGCCGCCAGAGATAGACATGTGCTGAAACTATGCTGGTAGCCACAACCTCGTAATGATATACAGATTAATAGAAATGGGTTTAATTAATATGTAAGAGTTAGCCAATAAGAAGCTAAAGCTAATGGGCCAAGCAGTGATTAATTAATACAGTTTCTGTGTGATTATTTTGGGTCTAAGCTAGCCGGGCAGCTGGGAACCAACAAGCAGCCCTCCATAATACACCAACTTGCTGACCAAGAAAACAAATTCAGTCCCTGTATTTTGAGAGAAAACAGACACTAAGTTAGTAATCAGAAGAACCTTGCAATAATAAAAAGGAAAGTACAGGCTGTGAGGACACATGCCAACAGGCACTAATCCACTAAGAGTTAAGCCACGCAGAGGAAATGGTACTGCAGGTGTGGTATGAAGGAGAAGCTGAAGGATGTGGATAGGAAGAAGTAAGAGAAATGAGGCCAGGGCAGACTAATGATACAGTCTGAAGCATTTTTAGCAGTCATTATGAATAATAAAAGGCAAAGAGACATTTCAGGATCACAAAGGGACTCAATACCTTGAGGAACCCTCATAATACAGAACACCTGGTACTGTGCCCACTAAAAATTCAAATGCTGAAGCTCTAAACCCCAATATATTAATCAGAAGTGGGGCCTTTAGAATTAATAGGGTTCAGATAAGATAAAAAAAATGGTGAAACTCATACAAGAAAAAGAATGAAGATCAGGATCACTCTCTGCTAGCGCAAACAACGGACATGCCATGTGATGACATAACCAGGAAGAAAGACTTCACTAGAACCTGACCATTTCTGGCACCTTGACCTTGGACCTCCAGCCTCCAAAACTGTAACAAATAAATGAATGCTGTTTAAGCTAGAGAGTCCATGATCATTTGCTTCAGTAGCCTGAGATAAGCTTCCATTTCATTAAATGTGTAACTAAGAAAAAGCAAGAGAAATTTTCAAGAGTCAAAATGTGGAGAAAAATCCCTGTAAATTTACTGAGCACTGAAACAAAGGGTTAAACACTAAAGATGACTTACAGACATGCTGGCTGGTGAAACAACAAAACTCTCCAAATTAAGTAGTATTTACATATAAATAGCCATTAGTTTAAAACTCCAAATAATCATTATATAAATAGTCATTAGTTTAAAACTCCAAATAATCATTTGACTTCAAACACAGGTATAGATATGCTCTGCTGTAGATAACCTGATGTGCTTTCTCTAAAGGTGCTTCATGGACCACACCACTAGAAGCACCAAGTGTAGATTTTTTTTTCTTTCTTGCTGCTTGCATTAATTTGTTCCTTCCATTCTGTATGCTACCATATTTACCCTTCAGTAAATCCGAATTTTACTCAGTCATTCAACTTGTTTACAATGAAAGAACACACATGTTATTGACACACCTGAATATACATAAGCCTTGAATCCATGGGTCTCTGTCATCAAGTAAATCAGTCTGTGTATAGGGAATTTCAAACTAAAAGCTTGTCTATGTTCAGACAACTTATGCCAAAGGCACAAGACTATATAATCCCTGTCTGGCTTCCAGATTCTTTCTAGGAGATTGACGTGAACATTTATTTCTATTTGATAAGGCCTAAGAAAGACAATAGTTGTTCCAATCAAGATTACCCTTAATTTGAGATTAGAAGATACTTAATCCTACTTCTGGCTTTGCCAATCTCAAGTGAATGAAATGCAAAACAGAAGGGCAGGCTCTATGTATGAAGGGCAACCTCTCACCTTCACTGGCTCTTTCATAGGAAAATTAGATCTTTTGCTTATTATTTAGGAAGCACCAGAGTAAGAAAATAGATAATAAAATATATGAAGCATTAATAAGATTTCTAGAAAGCAAAAGAATGGAAGTTCTTTAGAAAAAGACAAACCTATGCAAATGAGTTTTGAAAAACAAAATCAAAGATACTTCCAAAATGTAATTCTTCATCAGTGATGCCCAGACGTACTGTAAGGGAACTTTTCTGAAACTAGATGTAAGCAATGTACAGCCCGAATATTGTCTATATTTTACTAGATGTAAACAATGTATACCCAGAATATTGTCTATATTTTACTAGATGTAAACAATGTACACCCCAAATATTGTCTATATTTTACTAGGTGTAAAGCAATGTATACCCCGAATATTGTCTATATTTTACTAGATGTAAGCAGTGTACACCCAAAATATTGTCTATATTTTACTAGATGTAAAGCAATGTACACCCCGAATATTGTCTATATTTTACTAGATGTAAGCAATGTACACCCAGAATACTGTCTATATTTTACTAGATGTAAAGCAATGTATACCCCGAATATTGTCTATATTTTACTAGATGTAAACAATGTATCCCCCGAATATTGTCTATATTTTACTAGATGTAAACAATGTACACCCAGAATACTGTCTATATTTTACTAGATGTAAAGCAATGTATACCCCGAATATTGTCTATATTTTACTAGATGTAAACAATGTATACCCCGAATATTGTCTATATTTTACTAGATGTAAAGCAATGTACACCCCGAATATTGTC
>PVIU01014518.1:0-18155 GCA_004026605.1 Ondatra zibethicus | reverse complement strand
CCGAATATTGTCTATATTTTACTAGATGTAAAACAATGTACACCCCGAATATTGTCTATATTTTACTAGATGTAAAACAATGTATACCCCGAATATTGTCTATATTTTACTAGATGTAAAACAATGTATACCCCGAATATTGTCTATATTTTTCTTGAAATGTTTAAAAATCATTCCTTTCCTCTGGAAAGTTAAGCCCCACTGCTTCAGAATGCTGAAATCTCCAAGAGAAGGAGAAGTAGCATCGATTCGCTGGCCCAACATGCCTGGAACTAGTGCATACCAGCAGACCAGAGGGAGAGCACACATTCAGCTTACTGATCAGTAGAGAAACGCACTCTCCTCAGATTATGGACATCTCCATTAGCAACACTTTACGAGAACACCTTTAATTCCAGCACCTGAGAGACAGAGCAGTTCTTGAATTCAAAGTCAGCTTGTAAATAGCTGAATTCTGGGCCAGCTCTAGTTACACAGTGAGAACTTCTTTCAAAAAAGGTTAAATACGTACTTAATATATGACCAAATAATCCCCATTCCTGAGTATCTAGGGAAATCAAATTAGTTCACATAAACAAATGAATGTCTAAAGTCGCCTTATTTACAACCACTGGAAACTTGAAAACAACTCAAATAACCTTCAGCAGGTAAATGGCTCACAACGGGATACTTTGACAATAAAGAGAGGAGTTAATGGTATAAGCTCATACACTCAAAGGCACAAAGCTGTACAAAAGGTGAAAGAATCAAAGAGATACATTGTATTTTTCCACTCAGATGTTATTCTCAAAAAGACAAAACTACAGAGATGAAAAACCTTAGTGGTTGATGGGATTGTATACTGTGTGTGACTACAAAGGAACTTCTGCATCTTGATGTGGAAATAATAGCAATCACTTCTACCTATGTTAAAATCCATAAACTATAAGAAATAAAAGCTAAATTATAATGTATGTTTACTTAAAAATATAAAATCTTAAAAGTTAATCAATTACAATATCAATGTATGTGATTATTATTTCCAGATTCTATTTCCTAACACCCCCCAAAGTGTGTCTGTGTTGGGGGTGAAATAAAAAGGGGAAAGTTTAAGTCAAATAATTTGCTTTACAAAATGCCTTATTGGGTATAGATAATTCAAATATTCCTCTGCCTTATCAGCTTACAGGTGTATTAAATAACTCCAGTGTTTACTGCTTACTGCCTTTAACACACATAATGCCTTATTATCTCCCCTTTGCTCTCTAGTCTATTACTTACAGGGGGCCCAGATGTCTCACAGTATCCTAAGTTTTTCATATTCTGTTCCCATTATTTTTATGTCTGGTTCCTATAAAGTCACTGAAGAAAAGTGCTTCCCCATCACTAGTGGGTCACTCCCAAAGCATCAAGCCCTTAAAGGATTCCTTTATTTCTAAACATTAATCCCATGCTAGGGTCCTGCAGAAAAGGACAGATGCTTTCCTACTGGAATTGTTTCATGTCTTCAGTGTGCCATGTTCACAACTCTAGATCCTGGGATATGTTTTTCTTTATCATAAAAAACTTCCCAGCTATCTCTAGCTAATTTATCCTCCAAAATGTCAGCTAAAACACATATGCCTTAAGACAACATTCTCTAATTCTCATACATTATATGAAATTCTGTCATATTCTATTAACACTCTATTTCTAAGCCAAGCGTACTTTAAACTCAGCCCTCAGGAGGTAGAGGCAAGTGGATCTTTATGAATTTGAAGCCAGCCAAGTTGACAGAGATGTAGGACAACCAGGGCTACAAAGAGAAACCCTATGTCAAAAAACAATGAAAATCAACTATATTTCTTCTTCAAGAAAGATGTGTTTAAAGGTCACTGTTGAGCTCAGTGAGTAAAAGTGCTTGCTACATAAGCCTGACAATAAAACCATTTCCACAAAGTTTGGCCTCTGATCACGCATGTGTCATGGCACAAACAGGACCCCCATCCCACCACAATTTGCACATAACACAGTAATTTTAAAATCTGACCCTAAGCCCGGGTTTGGTGTCACATGCCTGGGAAACTAGCACTGAGGAGACAGAGTTTACAAGTTTGAACTTAGCCTGGTCTCTAAAGTGAGTTTCAAGCAGACCTGAGAAAGTGAGTTTCAAGCAGACCTCAAAGAAAGAAAGAAAAGTCACCAATTGGTTTTAAGCTCTATGAAGACAGGGCAAGTGTCTGTGTTGTCCATTTCCAGATCCTTGTGTCTCCTGCAGTATGGAGCACTTATGACTGGCTGCAATGTAACTGGCAAAGTAATGAGTTCTAGAGAAGAAAATAATAAAGCCATGTGACCATATCCATCCTGGAAATAATTAGAATTTCATGTAAAAGATGGGAACTGGAAGTAGATAACCTTTAGAATCCTTTGCAATATTTTATTATAATAAAGATTTTTAACATTTCAAATACTTAAGATTTGATGATGGTATATAATAAAACTTCTAAATAAAATCTATCATTTATTCTTATTTAAAAATCTGTTTTCAAAACTGTAGTGCTTCAAAGTTATTAAAAGCATTAATTAAATTAGGCAGTGGTGGCACATGTCTTTAATTCCAGCACTCAGGAGGCAGAGGAAGGCAGATCTCTATAAGTTTAAGGCCAGCCTGATCTAAAAATTGAGTTTCAGGACAGCTGGGGCTATAGAGAAAACCTTGTCTTGAAAAAACTAAATAAATAAATAAATAAATAAAATAAGAAGGAAGGAAGGAAAGAAGGAAGGAGGAAGGAAGGAAGGAAGGAAGGAAGGAAGGAAGGAAGGAAGGAAGGAAGGAAGGAAGAAAAAAAGCATTAATTATGGTGGAGGGGCTGGAGAAATGGCTCAGCAGTTAAGAGTACTGATTTTTCTTCCAGAGGACCCAGGTTCAATACTCAGCACACGTGGCAGCTCACAACTCTCTGTAACTTCAAGATCTGACACCTTCACACAGACATACATGCAGGCAAAACACCAATGCAAATAAAACAAAAATTTAAAGAAGCATTAATTATATTATAAATGAAAGAAATGAGGAATTCAAGTTAAGAGAGTGCTGGACTGGGACTGAACGAGCATATAATCAAACTGGACTCTCTGAATGTGGCTGCCAATGGGGACGGACTGAGAAGCCATCAATAATGACACCAGGACCTATCTCTTCTGCATGTATTATCTTTTTGGGAACCTAGTCTATTTGGATGCACACCTTCCTAGGCAGGGATGGAGGGGGGACGGCCTTGGACTTCCCACAGGGCAGGGTACCATGCCCTCTTTTAAGGAAGCAGGGGGAGGGAGGAGGAGGAGGGGAGGAGTGGGAAGGGTCTGGGAGAAGGGGAGGAAATGTAAATTTTTTGAATAAAAAAAATAAAAGAATATGAAAAAAAGAGAGTGCTACACTAGTCAGATGTTACCATTAGATCTAGCTATAAAATAGTAAATGTAGTGATCATAAACAAATCAGTCATTCCCTACATAGTAAGGTTTGGACTGCATTATACCTTTTCTCATGATTTGAGTGGACTCCTACTTATAAAAGCTTACTGTAAAACAGTAAGCTATGCTAGGCCACCAGCAGCCTTACAAATCTTGTATTTCTCTCATTTTCCCCAGTGTTATATGTACCTCTGTGAGCACACGCCGTTCATGTGTCACATGTTATCAGAGTTCCTCAGGTGTCAGTCCTTCCCTTTGTTTTGAGACAGGATCTCCTGTTGTTCCAGGTATTCTACTGCCTCTGCCTGCCATCTCAGCTGCCACAGGGACACTGGAATTATAGGCACACACTGACTGCATCCAATTTTACACGAGTTCTAGGGATACAAACTCAGGTCCCCATATTTGGATGGCAGTGCTTTACTCACTGAGTCATCAAGTTTTTTCATTTTATCAAAAAGATTGCATCAAGTAACTGACCTGTTTGTGTAAGTACCCTTAGAATACATTCGCACAATGAGATCACCTAAAGACGCATTTCTCAGAAGTATTTCTGCTATTAAAAGACACATACATGACTAGACAGGGTGTGGTGATACAAGCCTTTAATTCCAACACCGGGAGGCAGAGGTAGGTGGAACTCTATGAACTGGAGTGAGACTTTGTCTAAGACAGAGAAACAGAGAGGCAGGGTGAGGGTATACTTTTTAAGTTGTGGTGGGAGCTGAAAAGATGCCTCAGCAGTTATGAGCACTCGCTGCTCTTGCAGAGGATCTGGGTTCAATTCCTAGCACCCATATGCTAGATCATCACCATCTGTAACTCCAGTCCCAGGGGAACTGATGCCCTCTTCTGAAGTCCCTGTGCACCAAGTATGTAAATGGTATAAATGCAGGCAAAATCATTCACACATAAAGTAAAAATAAATTTAAAAAAAATTTAAGGTCTCATTATATAGCATTGGCTAGCCAACCTTCACTATATGGACCAGGCTGGCCTCATATATATCCAAAATAAAAAATAAATCTTTAAAAAAGCATACTTGAAATAAAATTCTGAACAATAATTTAAAACTCAAAAAGATTTTACTCCCACATATACTACACTGATTTATTAAATGCAGAACTAGTCTAGTTAAAAAAAAAAAAAGGAAAAGATGAAGCTCAGTCAAATGAATTCCCAAATGAATTAACAGATGTGTCTGGTCTTGTTTGGAATACACACTACTTGATGGAATTGTTTAGTTAATATTTTATTTCTTATGAAATCTGGTGTTAATTGGAAATCAATTTTTTCTTAAGTCTAAACAAGTTAAATGTCTAGAGAGAATCATAATACTAAAATCTGTTTAAAATCATTTTTAAAAAAAACTATTTTAATCAGTTTTCAAATAGACTTGAACCATTTAATAGAGAACAGACACAGTCTGTCTGACAATATGTATTTTTGAACTGAATTGTGTATCTGCACTCTAAAGGGCATCACTGAGAAAAGCCACAATGTTCCCATGAGTAGTCAAGGTAATGAGCTCATTCTACTTGAATTAGGATCTCCTTCCGGTTATAATATACCATCTTGATTGCTAAGATGATGGGCCCATGGCACATTTCACAGTCCTGACCACACTAATAGTTGGGTTTTGTTTTTGTTTTTTTTTTCCAAGACAGAGTTTCTCTGTGTAGCTTTGGAGACTGTCCGCCAACTCACTCTGTAGACCAGACTAGCTTCGAACTCAGAGATCCGCCTGCCTCTGTCTCCTGAGTGCTGGGATTAAAAGCATATGACATCATCACTGGGCTCCACTCATAGTTTTTGACCATACCCCTCCGCATATTCATTTTTAACAAGAATCCTGAGATGCCCTACAAGTCAACCTTTGAGAAATAATGGGCTAAAAATGAAAAGTCCAGTCAATATTTCTAGGTTTCTAATTTCCAGGCTTTCTTTTGGGATCCTTATCCAGAATCACCCACAGACTTCACGCAGCTTCCTTCACTAGCAAGTCAGTTCTCACCCAGGACAAATATCTGAGAGAAGTCACCCACAGTCACTGATTCTTTTGTTTGTGGGGCTACTGAGAGGCGGTTCACACTGGCAGAAAAGGCACTGTAGTCACTGATCTAATGCACAGCTCCACTTCAAGGCACTGAACAAGATAAATCAATAAAACAAGTAAATAAAGTCAGTTTGTTTAGCTCTTCTTTGATCTACTTCCAAAGTTGCCAGAAGACAACACTGCAGCCTTTCTATTCATGTTGTATGTGGTTTCCTTTTTATACACTACCTCAGAAATTTCCATCATCACATTTTAGTGTTTTTAGATAAGCTTATCAAATTTATTTCTCTTTGGTGTAATTGTTGGTGACAAATCTGAAACTGTTAACTTGACAGACTAAGAACAGATGCACAAAGACTCAGAGAGAACCCACAGTCCTCTCCATCTTTGTAGACATAAGGGTAAAATAAGAATTATATGATCAGAACAAAAGAAAAGGGAGGGAGGGAGAGGCTGGAGAGATGGTTAACAGCACTTGCTGTTCTTGCAGAGGACCCGAGTTTGGTTCACAGCACCCACCTTGAATGGTTCACATCTATCTGTACTTCCAGTTACACAGGATCTGACACCCTCATTTGGCCTCCTCAGGCACCTGGACTCACATGTACATACCCTTCCAATACACCAATATCTATCATTTAAAAAATAAAATACATCTTCAAAAAAAAAAACCAGAAAGGATTGATGAGCACTAATGATCACACAGAATATGCACAAAGGGATTTTCAATCATGTAATACTAGATTATAAAAGAGTCAATATCTCAAGACACAAGCTGTTTCTCCTAGTAAATGTTAAAAAAAGGAACAGTAAGAAGAATTTAAACTTTAGATGGCTTTAACTATCCATGGTTTAACTGACACAGGACAGAGAACTTCTGGACAGAGATAAAGATATGTAAGGCAAAGAAAAGGAGACATATTTACATTATGATATCTAATCTCTTAACTAAATGGAAATAGACTCCGAGCTTTCGAAAAAGAACAATGTAGCTCAAATTTTAATTGGCCGCAGAGCGGTCAGTCATTAGAGAGACCTTTTACCTCTACCAATGCTCAGACCAAAGGCATGATCCTGTCCTCAGACTGTGCCCTCAGACTGCAACTGTCTACACCAAACCTCAGGCTGCATCTGAGCTCCTGTCTCCTTTCACCTTATATTCCGCTCTCCATCCAGTCATATCGCTCCCGTCTCCACCTCGCTACTTCTGGAATTAAAGGCTGGTTATCCCAAGTGCTGGGATCATCTTTGTGTGAGGTGTTTCACTTTTAGACAGACTCAGTCTCCTGTAGCCCAGGGTGACTTTGAACTAACAGAGATCCCTCTGCCTCTGTCTCCCAAGTCCTGGGATTAAAGGTGTGTGTCACCATTCCCTGGCCTCTAGTGGCTTAGTTCTGCACTCTGATCTTCAAGCAAGCTTTATTTGTTAAACCATAAACAAAATATCACTACAGAACAAAGCAAAAGGAAGGAAATGAAAGTTTCAGAAACACTCTTAGAAGGGAAGACAGCTCCTAAACAGAGGTAGAGTAGGAAGAAAAGTTTTGCTTGGTAACATATGATGTCCTTTATGTCAAAGTGGTGCTAGTGTAACAATTGGAGGAGTAATTCTAAAATGCCCAATTAATATAACAATAGTTTTAAATATAAAAAATTGGCACAAAGGTTAAATTTCAAAGTTCTAGTTATAATATTAACTAGCACAGTATTAGTTTTAATACAATATAGTTAATTTAGAATTTTACCAAGAGTCTCAATAATACATGATAAATACCCTGTTTATATAGATTAATGCCTTAGAAATATTCCTATCATCTGAAGCCAAAACTATGAGGAGAAAGTATGTTTAAAATTGGTATTTTCTTTACTAAGACACAGAGAAACAGTCTGAAAACTATGACAAGGCCAGGCATGATGGCACACAGCTTTAATCCCAGCAGATGCTAGAGGATCTCTGAAATCTAGTAAGATCATAGTGAGACTGTCTCAAAACAAAACAAAAACAAAACAAGATCAAAAAAGAAAAGAATCGGGGGCTAAGAGATGGCTCAGAGGTTAAGAGCACTGACTGCACTGACTGTTCTTCCAGAGGTCCTGAGTTCAATTCCCAGCAACCACATGGTGGCTCACAACCATCTATGATGAGATCTGGTGCCCTCTTCTAAAAGAAAAAAGAAGAAAGAAAAGAATCCCCCAAACGATACCTCTGTCTACCCCATCATTATTCTTGTCTTTTAAGTACAAATGTGATGATAAAATGAAATGCTCTGACATTAGACAGTCTCAGGGACATTTGATAATTCTACTGATCTATGTAAACTCAGCACCTGTCCAAAGCACACTAGTCTATAAATAATCACAGCTCTTCCAGTCCCCAATGGAAATATTTCAGGAGGAAATGTATCAAGTTGAAAACAGTGTGAATCCTATTTCGGGACCAGTATTCTGATAGTCAAGCATTTGCTTTCTTGCCTAGGAAAACAATGAGGTTACAAGTTAAAACAACACTGATAAAATTACATCTGTGTTCAACTAAATTACATCTCATACTAGGTCATTTTACAACAAGCCAATTGGAAACACCCAGCTTCATTTGTCTAGGTCTGTAGTTTCATTTCACCTTTTCATAAAATCTAAGCACCAATCAAAATAAAAAAACCAAACATTTCTAGTTTAACACTCTCTATAAACAATAACATAATGTTTTTGAAATAAACCCTTTACACATATTAGGATAACAATATCAAATTAAGACCCATATACCAGGGACAAAAATGACGATCCTAATGCTTGCTCAAGATAAGACAAGAATAATCTCTTCCCTCATCTCCCTCAGGACTTATTCTGACACCATCCAAATGACATTCCAGACTGACCAAGATCAACTAACAGAATCTACCTTAGTCTGTCAAACCCAGCAGCTCAATCAGTCAACAAATACCAAAAAGAAAAAAATGAAGTAATAAATTTATCTAAAACACCAAAACCTGATCATCTGTTTTCTCAAGTTATGGGAACAGAATGAGGTGGGTTTTGTCTTAATTTAAATGACAGCTAATATGTTATCATTTTTCCCTCTTGTCAATTTTTTTAAACATTCTAATATAAGTGGTATAAACTGAGCAGTCTATAAATGCTTAACTCTTGAGTGGCATAGAATCTAGTTTAGTGGCAGTAATATTCTAGGTCTTAGGTTTTCAAACTTAACAGATGACTCACATCCATTTCCTGAGTTCCTGACTCAAGTCTATCAAGTGATCAAGACAAACTAGTACTTTAATTGGTCCAAAAACATATGATGAAAATTATTGATCCGGTAAAATGCTAAACATAAATTTTTATGTCATTCATCAGCTTGTTCTAGCTCATCAAACTTATAAATGTTGTTTCATGCCAACATTTTCAAATTTCTTTTGTTGGCTAATATAAAATTACCATGTTCTAGCTCCTTAAGAATTTTATGATATATCCTTATCAAAAAGAAACACTCTAGCCAGGAAAGGTAGCACATGCCTGTAATACCAGCACTTGATGACTGATGCAGGAGGATCACAATGAGTTTGAGGCCAGCTTGAGCAAAAAAGTAAGACTCTATCTAAAACAAAAGAGATGGGGCACTGCAGAGATGGCTCAGCAGTTAGAAGCATGGACCCGAGTTTGATTCCCACCCCCCAGCATCCTATGGTGGCTCAAAACTATCTGCAACTTCAGTTCCAGGGGACCCAACACCCTCTTCTAGCCTCCTTAGGCATCAGTTACACATGTGGCACACAGACATACATGCAGGCAAAACATTCATACACATGAATAAACTTTAAAAATAAAAATAGAAGATAGGCAGTGGTAGCACTCAGCTACCCAGCACTCAGAGGCAGAGGCAGAGGGATCTCTGAGTTTGAGGCCAGCCTGGTCTTTAGAGCGAGTTCCAAGACAGAGCTACACAGAGAAACTCTGTTTCAAAAAAGAGGGAAGTAATAGAGAAAGGGTACATGGGAAGGAAAGTTTTCCCAAAGCTAAGGGACCAACTATTTTAGACAGCACCATCATCTCTAACATTCTATCCTATGTTAGTATATTTGTCATTTTGCAATAATCAAATTTATTCTTTAAAACATTCCAGTCTAGTTCAGATGAATTACAATTGTATTTTTCTTCCTTTTAATAATTCTTGAAAGATAATCTAATAATCTTTATTATTATTATTTTAAACATGCCATAGTCTAGGCATGGGTTAAGAGTGACCCTTCCCTATGCCCTAGCACTTTCCCTTCGATCTATCTGAGCCACTTACCCATTTATAAACCAATGTAAAAACTCTGGCTCTACTGATCTCTACAAAATAAAATATGGATGCTAAAATAAATCAATATTTCTTCTATGATTTTGTTAAACATATTTTTCTGGATTTTTGATTTGGGATTCTTCTATTCATATTATTCTTAGGTTTGATCTTTTCATAGTGTTCCAGATTTCCTAAATGTTTGTGTTAGGAGTTTTTTAGATTTAACATTTTTTCTGATGAATCTATTTCTTTTATCATATCTTCAATGCCTGAGATTCTCTCTTCCATCTCTTGTGTTCTGTTGGTGATGCTTGCATCTGTAGTTCCTGTTCACTTACCCAGAGTTTCCATCTCCAGAATTCCTTCAGTTAGGATTTTCTTTATTACTTCTATTTCCATTGTCAGACCTTGAATAGTTTCCTTCACCTGTTTGTTTTTTCTTGGCTTTCTTTAAGGGGTTTATTGATTTCCTCAAATTTTTTTGTTTGTCTTTTCCTTGATGTTTTTAAGGGATTTTTTTCCCATTTCTTCTTCTTCTTTAAGGGCCTCTATCGCCTTCATAAAGTTGGTTTTAAGGTCGTTTTCTTATGCATCAGCTGCACTGGGATATTCAGGTATTGCTGTCATAGGATAGCTAAACTCTGGTGGTGACATACTGCCCTGGTTGTTGCTGACATGTTCTTATACTGGTGTTTAGCATCTGGATTTGAATGATTATACGTCTAGGTGCTGATTTCTGAGTTTGTCTTTGTTGGATGGGTCTTTTGTTCCTTCAATAGTTCCTAAATAGTAAACAAGATGAGCCCAATATATATCTCCAATCTTATCTTTCCAATTCCAATATATTCAATCCCTAGCTTAACAGTTAACATTTCTTAGATATCATCCTTCTCAACCCTTGTTCTGCAATCTTTCAAATTATTATCAGTTCTAAAGTACATCTGAACCAAATACCAATGTTTTCTTCTCTTACTATAGTCACCTGGTCTCATACAGTCATCTCGATATTCTTGATCTGTAAGTATATATTTACTGTGGACTATTATTTTGATTTTTGAAAAACTATGTTTATGTCACTCAGTATACATTTGTTCCCTACCTGTTTGAGGTTTTCTGTCCCACCAGGACCCACAGCCATTTAGTCCCAAATAAACACACAGAGGTCTACATTAATCATAAACTGATTGGTCTAGTAGATCAGGCTTTTCTTATTAATTAATTCTTATATCTTAAACTAGCCCATTATTCTTGTCTATGTTAGCCATGTGGCTTGGTACCTTTTCCAGCGAGGCAGTCCCATCTTGCTTCCTCTGAGGCTGGGTCACGACTGCAGGCTGTGCTTTTTCCCAGAATTCTCCTGTTCTCATTGCCCTACCTCTACTTCCTGCCTGGTCGTCCCACCTATACTTCATGCCTGGCTACTGGCCAATCAGCATTTTATTAAAAATAATACAAGTGATAGGATGAAAGACCATTGTTCCACAGCACCCCCCACAAAAAACAACCAAAATTCTTTCATTCCTTCATTTAAAGAAAACTTTACTCAGTAAAAAGAAGGCATATAATAAATGCTAACTTAATATAGTAATGTTGACAAATAAGCAAGTTTACTAAATAATGTGAAAGAAAATGTTACTGCTAACCAGTGTAGTTAGTTGTTCCCTCTTCCGCATCAGCATACAAATACACAAATGAATCACACTTGTCAAAACTTGTTTATTTTGTGTCTATGTTTATGATGTCTGTGGGGGCAGGTAAATGATAATATTTGTCATTTGGAAAATACTTACTGAAATTATGTAATTCTTCCAGAAGCTGATGTATTTTACCATATATGCATTTCCTGCCTGTGCTGAAAATGTGAATTCAGGGACTTCTGCATGTTTGGAAAGTGCTCTACTATTAGGTGCATCATCAGTACCTTAAATAAAAAAAAGACTGAATTTTCTCTTATGGGTATTTTGCCTGCATATATATGCATGAGTACCACATGTGTGCCTGGTTCCCTCCCTTGGAACTGGAGTCACAGAGGGTTGTGACTTGCCATGTGGATTCTGGGAACTGAACATGGTCCTCTGCAACAGTAGTACATGCAACATGTTATCCACCAAGTCATCTCTCCAGCCTCAACCCAGTTTCTACATTTTTGTCTGAGACACCATCTAGTTAAGTTGCTTGAATTTGTTAGATAGCCTAGGAAAATCCTGAACTTTCAATTTTACCACAACTATTGAGTGTTGGGGTTACAGGTATATACCACCCCACCAGCTTATGTAATACTTTTAAATGAAATTATAGATTGAATATCTGTGTTCCCCTCAAAATTCATATGTTGAAATCCTAATCCCCAATATGATAGTATTAGGATCTGAGGCCTTTGGAGGAAATAATCAATCATAAAGGTAGAATCCTCATGATTAACTCATTAGTTATTAATACATTTAAAAATAACAAGCCCAAGGCTAGATGTAAGAGGAGTAGGAGTTCAAGGCCATGAGCTATATATCCAGTTTGAGGTTAGCCTGAAATATACAAGATTCTGTCTCAAAAATAAGAAGAAGAAACAAGCAAACAAATAACATTGTATTTTAACATGTCTTACAAAAAATAACTATTCTGGTAGAAGACTCATAAAAGAGACAGCAGAGAGCACTCTGTTCCTCTCTATGCTATGTGAGAATACAGAACATCAGTTCGCAGCCTGGGAGAACACCCTCACTACCCCAACCATGCTGCACCCTACAACTACATGCTTCACAATTATTGAAGAAAATGGTTAACAAAACTATTGGTCAAAGAGCAAAGTATGAGGAACTACCAAACTCACAGTGGCAGATAAAAATATCCCAAAACTCAAATTTCACTTAAAACTTCAAATTTTATTATTGGCAGCAATATTATAGGTTTTCCTTGAAGTAAAAGACTTACTTTACCCTCCTTTTTGAGAAAATGTCTGCCAAATATCCAAATGCGGACAACTACAGTCTGCCTGTCATCTGTTCTCATAATTTAAAAAATAAACATAACTATGCAGAAGATGTCAGTGTCACTTAGAAAACTTG
Organism: Ondatra zibethicus; assembly: GCA_004026605.1. Lineage (NCBI taxonomy): Eukaryota > Metazoa > Chordata > Mammalia > Rodentia > Cricetidae > Ondatra > Ondatra zibethicus. The sequence continues at coordinate 5,320 of PVIU01014518.1, read as the reverse complement.
GTTAAGCCGAGTGGTGTTGACACACACCTTTAATCTCAGGTATGATCAGGAAGCAGAGGTGGGAGGATCTCTGAGTTCAAGGCCAGCCTGGTCTACAAGAGCTAGTTCTAGGACAGGCATCAAAGTTACAGAGAAACCCTGACTTGAAAAAAAAAAAGAAAATAAAAGAAAACTTAGTCATCAGTAAAACATTTGTAAGATGTATAAATCATCCTATATTTTTAGGAAAAATGAAAATAACTTTCAAAATATTTTCAACTTGTCAAACTTCTTTCATGGTCAGTACTGAGCCATTTTTCCTTGAGTTGGAGACTGGGGCAATGGGAAGTTGAAGAGGATAAGTAATTTATTCATTAATCAAGACTTTAACCAGTTAGATCATAGGAACACAGTACAATGCAGGACTTCTTTAACTCATTCCTAAATTCCCAGCTATGTGACTTTTCAGAAACATGAGGACTGTGCCTCATGTGAATTGAGTTTAACTGAGGGACCTCCTTGGCAGATACTTGGTCTGATATCATCTCTTCTAAGGCCTAGACAAGCAATCACAGAAAAACACTACTAGACCTAAGGAAGAGAAAACAAACAAGCAAATCAAATCAAAGAACACTGGGCACTGTGGAAGGTCCAGAACAATGAACCATGCACTCAGTGATTATACATTAATGGTTAACATCCCCTTCAGCTCTCAATGTATAGATTGAGTCTCCCTAAAAAGAACAGAGAGTGATGATGATTACACAACTCACTTTTCTTTATCACATAGCCTATCCACAGGGATGGAACTGCTCTACTTTCAACCACCTTTGGATTCCCACCAACTCACAGTTCTCAAACTTAAGAGCTAAATTCAAACAGACTGAACAAAGACGGAGTGGTGTCCTAGCATGCAGTCAATAACAAACAAAATAATGATGAGACTACATAATGATGAGAACTCTGAGTGAAATAAAATGCTGAAGAAATGTTAAAAATTTCTGAAAATTATTATTTTCTATACTAAGGATAAAGCAGATGTTCAACATTCAAATTCAAACTATGGTTGCAAAGAAGATGTGATAGGCATCTAAGCACAAAGCAAAAATGAAGATGCAGAAAACAAGACAGAAAAGACAACAGATGCTGTAAACAGGTTCAGGAGATCTTCATATAAATAGCAGAGATCTATAAGGAGACCCAGTCTTAAACAAATTATACAAATACCTAAATTTATATGTTAAAATGATTCATTTTTAATAAGAAGGAAATTCCATATTTAAACATACTCTGATAAAATTCCCATTCTCTACATGTTACAATCTGAATGTTTTTACTTTTTTTCCTAGTTCTTATGTAAAAATACTAATTCCCATTGGACATAGAGGTTTTGGGAAGAATTTAGGTGATGGGACAGACACCTCACAAGTGGGACTTGTATCCTTTATAAGGAACTTACCTGTTCCTTATACCAAGTGAGGACACAGCAAGAAGTCACCATCAATGAGCTAGAAAATGAGTCCTTACCAGACACCAAATCTGCTTTGAACATGTACTTCCCAGCCTCCAGAAATATAGATAGTAAATGTATATTGCTGGAGGGTGATGGTGGTGTACTCTTTTAATCCCAGTACTCAAGAGACAGAGGCAGATGGATCTCTGTGAGTTCGAGGACAGCCTGGTCTACAACAAGAGGTACCCAGAGAAACCCTGTCTCAAAAAAATAAAATAAAATAAAAATGTCTGCTGTTTGGGCTGCTCTAAAATTTTTTTAGAGCAGTTCAAACAGACTAAGATATCATATTTGGAATTAAAAGACCAAAAGATAAACAAACAAAAAACAGACAACATTAGATGAAGGAAATAAGTAATATATTGCTAACTTTAGTTCAAAAAAGAGATCTTTACTTTTTTTTTTTTTTGGATATCTTGAACAACTTTCCTGTGTCCAAAGAACATTCTCAAATTCATGTCCTAAGGATCAGCCCAATAAAATCAGAAGCCAATAATAAAAATCATGTTAGAAATCACAACTACTTATAAAATAAGTGATAAGTCTCTCAGGTAAGCCTTGGATCCAATAACATAGCAAGAAAAAACAAAGGGGTAAAGAATGGAATGAAGCGATATTTGAAGAGGCAATACTTGAGACACCTGGGAGGCAAGGAGAGTGTTGCTGAGTAGATTTCATGCTGTGTGAAAAGTAACACATCCAGATTCATTATAATAAAACTGCTAGAAATTAAACAAAAAGAAAATATCTTTTAAAAGAATCCACAGGAGAAAAAGGTGCATCATCTTCAAGGCAGCAATGGCGAGACTGGTAGCTGTCTGTCTAGTAGACAGCGATGGGGCAGTCTCTACAGAGGTTGACAAACCAACTGGCAGCTTGTCCTATATGCATGCTGAAAGTGTACTTAAGTGGTGGTGGTGAAGCTGGGCGGTGGTGGCACACGCCTTTAATCCCAGCACTTGGGAGGCAGAGGCAGGCGGATCTCTAAATTCGAGGTAAGCCTGGTCTATAAGAGCTAGTTCCAGGATAGGTTCCAAAGCTACAGAGAAACCTTGTCTTGAAAAATAAAAAACAAAACAGGAAAAAAGTGGTAATGAAAAGAATGTTTTATTGTTTTGCTTTCTTTTGACAGAAAACCTGAAGAATTTGTAGCGATGAGACCTTCAGTGAAAGAGACACAAAGGGCAGGTCTTTAGGGGAAATTATACCAAGTTAAAAAACAGAAATTCAGAAAAGGAGAAAAATTACCAGAAAGTTTAGATGAATATTAACTATAAAGACTATAATGCTCTCAAGAATATAATATATGTAGAACTAAAATTTGTGGCTAATAAACTTAAAGGTTCTGAAGTTAATAGGAAATTAACTTTGAAAAGTAGTAATTCATATTACACCTAGCAACAATTCAAGAATGCAGTCTGCACTGGCACAACACTGAGAAGTCTGCTACAGGGGAAACCAACTCCATCCAGCCTTATGTGGGTTCTGGGGACCCAAACTCACACTTGCTGGTAAGAACTTTACCACTTTACCCATTCTAACTATGACCCAGCCCAGGGACATAGTTTTATTATCTCTCCAAATCACACTAATTTTTCCTAAAATTTTATGGTAACTCTAAGGTCAAAGAAATGCCTCAAGAGACCTGAGCTGCTGGGAGCAGCAAGCGACTGACAGGAGACTGCTGCAGTGGCTTCCAGAAGCTACCATGAAAAGTTCCTCTGGGAAAGAATGCCTGTGCCCCAGCCAGCATCCACCGCCATTCTCACACGAGATACCCCACTGCTGCAGTGACCACCAGAACCTCAGCCCCACCTACACAGAGGAGCGATCACTAGGACTGTGGCACTGCCTCCACTAGGAGGAGCAACCACCGGAGCTGTAGCCCCACCTGCACCTCGAGGAGCAACTATCTGAGCCTTGAGCCTGCTTGGACCTGGAGGAGTAATCACCAGAGGCTCTGCCCTGCTTGCACCTGAAGGGGTGTTCAACAGAGGCACAGTCCCCAACTACACCATTTGGAGGAAGAGGGACCCTCTGAAGCACAGACTCCACATATACTGATTGGAGGAAGAGAAGGACAGACAACAAAGTAAGCATACACTCAACAACACAAAGAGCAATATGGCACCACCAGAAACTACTAGTCCTACAACAGCAAGACCTGAACATCCCAACATGGATGAAGCAAAAGAAATCAACCTTAAAAATAACTTTATGAAGATGTTTGAGACCCTTAAAGAGAAAATGAAAAATTCCCTTAAAGAAGTGGAGAAAAAGACAAACAAAAAGAAAAATGGAAGAAATCAACAAATCCCTTAAAGAAAACCAAGAAAAACCAATCAAATAGGTGAAGAAATGATCCAAGACTTGAAAATGGGAATAGAGACAATAAAGAAAACACAAACTGAGGGAATTCTGGAAGTGGAAAATTTGGGTAAATGTTCAGGAACCACAAATGCAAGTACATACAAGAGAATACAAGAGATGGAAGAGAGAATCTCAACTGTTGAAGATACTATAGAGGAAATAGATCCATCAGTTAAAGAAAATGTTAAATACAACAAATGATTAGCACAAAATATCCAAGAAATATGGGATACCTTGGAAAAACCAAATCTAAGAAAATAGGGATAGAAGTCCAACTTAAAGGCACAGAAAACATGTTCAACAAAATCATAGAAGAAAACTTTCCCAACCTAAAGAAGGATATGCCTATGAAAGTAAGAGAAACTTACAGAACACCAAATAAACTGGACAAACAAACAAACAAAAAGTCCCTTCACCACATAATAATCAAAACACTAAACATTCAGAATAAAGAAAGAATATTAAAAACTGCAAAGGGAAAAAGCCAAGTAACATATAAAAGCAGACCTATCAGAATTACACCTGACTTCTCAATAGAAACAATGAAAGCCAGAAGGTCCTGGACAGGCATTGTGCAGACACTAAGAGACCACAGATGCCAGCCCAGACTACTGTACTTAGCAAAACTTTCAATCACCATAGATGGAGAAAACAAGATATTCCATGACAGAACCAGATTTAAACAATACATATTCATATCTAACCCTACAGAAAGTACTAGGAGGAAAACTCCAACCCAAGGAAGTCAGCTATATCCATAAAAACACAGGCAATAGATGATCTCACAGCAGTAAATCCCAAAGAAAGGAAACACACACACAATGGAACCATCATCAACAACAACAACAAAAAAAAAAATAATGGGGGAGCGGAGCGGAGCAGGCAACCCTCAGTAGGCCTGCCCTTGGGTCCGGGAACCTCGCCCAACCAGCTTCCGCGGGTTCAGCTGGACCCTGGTGAGTGGGCCCCAGCCCGTCCCCGGGACCTTCTGGCCACTTGGGGCTCCCCTCTGTTGGCTTTGCTGCTTATCCCAACCCTGCTCGCCCCCGGGCACCCCTTCTCATCTGCGTGGTCCCGGCTGCACCCAAGCTCGGCCCACCCGGGCTGAGGCCTTGGGGCAAGGGCGAGTCCCCTGCTAGGGGGCCTCCTTTGTCCCACAGAGCCGAGCGGAGAGGAGCGGGCAACCCTCAGTAGGCCTGCCCTTGGGACCGGGAACCTCGCCCAACCAGCTTCCGCGAATTCAGCTGGACCCTGACCCTGGGAACCAAGCAGAGCCGAAGGGAGCAGAGCGGGCAACTCTCAGAAGAGATGGGCAGGCGCCAATCAAAGAATTCGTCCAACAACCTGAAAAGCAACATGATAACACCAGAATCCAGCGATTATGGAACAGGAAAGCCCGAGCAACCTATCCCAGATGAAGTAGAAGAAATTGACTTTAAACGTAGCTTTATGAAAATT
>PVIU01014517.1:0-51662 GCA_004026605.1 Ondatra zibethicus | reverse complement strand
GCTATAAAATAAAGGTCACCAAGCACTTAGCTCGCAAGCCCAGAGAAGCTGAATACCTAGGTGAACCCAAAGAAAGCATACACAGAACCTCCTGGAAGTTGGAAGCAAACAGGATCATCAAGCAAAAGTTGGAAGCCAGGGGCGGGGATAGAGGTGGGAGAAATTTCATCCGATGGATGGAGATAGAGACAGAGACCCATATTCTAACAAGTTTTATGTTAAAAATAAGGAATAAAAATCCATAATTACCAATATTAATAATTGAATATTTAGATGTAGTTTTTATTGTCATCCAAATGCAATAGAAAACATTGCCAATAGCTTTACTCTAGTAAAGTTGATATTACTTATACTTCTAGGTAAAACATAAACATAATATAAGGCAATGTCTGACTTCTCTCAAATAAGTTTATTTGTTGTTAAATATCTTCCATGATTTTAAGAATTGTATGTATTTCTTTCATTATTTTAGAAAAGACAGTATCCATCTGACACAAACTCCTTCAGTGGTCAAGGTTCTGACAGTAACTTTATTTACGTTTTTGATAAAGTGTTGGGTATGGTGATTTATACCTAGAATCCCAGTAAACTAAGGGGCAGAATTTATAATCAAGTATCTTTTAGCAGTTTTTGCTCCTTCCAGGACCATCGAACAATTTAAAGACGATAAAATAGCTTATAGTATCCAGATTCTCTGTGTATTTTTCATTTTTACATGGCTTTACTTTAAACTCTATTTCTTTTATTTTTATTTTTAATTTTTGGCTTTTTGAGACAGGATTTCTCTGTGTATCTTTGACTGTCTGGGAACTCACTCTGTAGGCCAGGCTGTCCTTGAACTCATAGAGATCTGCCTGCCTCTGCCTCCCAAGTGCTGGGATTAAAGGTGTGTGCCACCATACCCAACTACTCTCTATCTTTCCAGTTCATACAGCATACCATCAAGCAGTTCAGGCAAGAGCTGTTTGTTGCCCAAAGGGCTAGCCAGTTCCTTTTGGAGCCTCTTCAATGTCTGTCATCCTTTTAAAGTTGCTTGGTGCTGACAGAAGCAGATGCATCTCACTGTCATGAAAAGTCCTCAATTATTAAACATTTAAAATGTCATGTTCTGTAGTCTTTGAAAGGTTTGAAGAATGTCTATCCATCTGAAATACATCTCTGTACATTTAGAAAATCAAACTAACGTGACTACAAGATTGACTATTATAGATGATTATCTATAACCTATATTTCTTAATTATATATTTTATTTTTAAATGAGTTACACAAACACAACAACTTAATCAAGAGCAGATATATATGTATATATATATATACAGTATAAAAATATTGACCTTAAATTTCTATCAGTAAACCAAGATCCATACCAATGCAAATCTCTACAGCATATCCTCCTTTAAATGTAAACAAACATTTATAAACAATCATTTAGGGAATTTGGGCATAGGTCTCCCCAATCTGCTTCCTGCTTTTTTGTTGGGCAAAGTAATTTTTGGGAGTGTTCACACTGACCTTCGGGGGCTCTTGGTCCATTTAACCACATTAGTCTGAAAGGATTCCACAGGTTCTCATCCTCTGTGGAAACAAAAGAAGAACCTCTTTTCCAAAGCAACATATCCTTAGACCCAAATTTTGAAATCAGGATATCCTTCAAACATATATGTTGGCTTAACTAGGAAGCCCATACAATAAAGTTTCTCTCTGTACTTAGCTTCTTCACAGTCAAAAAAATTCAAAGAAAGCACACTAATATACATAATCCAGACTCTCTGTGTATAGTCCATCTTTATGTGGCTTATTTATTGTTATTTTATTACTTTTAAATATTTATTTTTACTCCTTTAATCTATGACTGTCTGTACTCTGTCTCCTTAAAGACTTTTATTTTTTCTAAACCATTTACTTCCTTTTATGACTCTCTGTAGTCTTTTTCCTCTCTCTCCCAAACCAATATATATTTATCTAACACTGTGATCCATTTAGACATCTTCTTTTTTTTAATCTGGATTTGTCTTTATTGTGTATCTGTAATCCTTTTCTGACCAAGGTTAAGCACTTCTTAAAAACCTAAGTGGCAGCCTTGCTAGGGCAAACAAGGCCCTGACTGCTTGCTTTGCTCAGTCCAACATGGCAGAAGTCCGTTCGTGCCTGAGACTGCCAGGTGGGAGCCAATCTCACCACCTCAACTCTGATATCCAGTTGTCCCATGCTGCCACCAACTAACTTGCAGCACGGCACCCACAAACCCCATTTAAATGCTTCATAGCTGCACCTCCAGAGAGAGTCAGAGTTCGTGCTGGCAGCACAGCCCAGGAAGCTGTTGTTTCAAAAGGCAGATCTTTTTTTTCTTTTTCTTTTTTTTTTTTTTTTTTTGCTACTGCTGAATCAGGAAAACCTATCTTAGAGGAGCCACAGCATGCTGCCAGCAAGCAAAGCCCATTCAGGAAAATAAATTCAGCTAAACTTTGTTTTGTAGTGTCTAGAATTCCTTTCCAAGCTTTCTAAGGTTTTATGTGGATTTAGTCGACCAAGTTGGAGTGCCAATTTGTTATAGACTGCTTGTTTGTTCCTGGCTGCTCAGCTCCCAAATCACCACATAGACAATCTATTACTTAAATCACTGCTTGGCCCATTAGATCTAGCTGCTGCTCCTCCTCCTCCTCTTTCTGCTTCTCCTCCTCCTTCTTCTTCTCCTCCTCCTCCTTCTTCTTCTTTTGTTTTTTTGTTTGTCCAGACAGTGTTTTTCTGTAGCTTTGGGAACCTGTCCTGGAACTAACTCTTGTAGACCAGGCTGAACTTGAACTCACAGAGATTCACCTGCCTCTTCCTCCTGAGTACTGGGATTAAAGGCATAACCAAAAAAGGCTTTTATTTGCTAACTCTTACATCTTAAGTTAGCCCATCTCCATTAACCTGAGCATCACCACGAGATCATGGCCTACCAGCAAAGTTTCAGCATGTCTGTCTGAGTGGAGGCTCCATGGCTTCTCTCTGACTTCCATGTACTTATGGCCATCTGATTTCTGACAAGCAGCCCAAAAATAGACAGTGGAGAAAAGGCAGTTCCAGTCTTAGGCTCCTCCCTCCTACTTTCTGTATTTGTCTGTGTGGTCAGGGGAGCCTGAAATTGTCTGGATGCATTTGTTAAATGGTATTCTCACTTCTAACAATACAGTCAAATTTTGTCTATTATTGAAATTTTTATAAACGTAATTCCATATTCATTTGACACTGACTTATTTTGCTCAATATTAAGTATGTGCATTTTACTTATGTGGTTGTAAATATCTAAAGAAGCATGAATCTAACAAATTAGATGCTTTTCTACTATCTACTCTTGGATTACTAGGATGGTCTCTACTCAGTAACAATATTTTTATTGCCCCTTTATGTTGGCATGTATTTCATAAAGATGTCTTCATACAAGTACCCAAATAGTTTAAGCCTAATCTTTGTGAACTCACTTTACCATTTCTCTCTCCTCCCATCCTTTCCTGACCCCCCCTATTTCCTTAGACAGATTTATTTTTAATTAATTGTGATAGACTACATACATGGTTTATTTGTTTATATGAAATCTAGGATAATTGTTTGAGAGAAAACACATGATATTTACCTTTAATCTAGTTTAATTTGCCTAATATGATAATCTCCACTTATTTCTATTTTCCTGAAAGCAACATAATTTCATCTTCTTTATGACCAAATAAAATTTCATTGCATATATAAACCGCATTTTCCTTAGCCATTCTTGGTTGACAGGTAGCTGATTGGATTCCACAACTGAGTAATTGTAACTAGTGTTATAATAAATACCATTACCATTGTACAAATAAATTGTTTCTTGATTCTTGTAGAGATATGTTTTAAGAATATATCATTTATGACTTGCAGTTTTAAGGTGCTGTCATATAAAGTTATTCCTTGAAAAATGACAGTTTGGTAAATTATGAACAAAGGGGCATCAAGCACGGGACTGGAGACAAAACTGTCAGGATGTTGGAGGTGCTATAGATATCTATTGACAGGGGCCAAATATGGAATACATTTTCTCCTATTAGACACTTCGTGATGACAATTATTTAGATAGAAACCTAGAATAACATCATCCAATTTTCCAAATGCCTACAGATCTTTGTGTGTGTGTGCTGCATTTGCTTGTTGCATTTTTTTTTCTAGAAATGTGGCCCTTTTAAAACAGTTGTTCACACCTCTCAATTAAATTTTCTTAGATTTCCCTTACTATTTTAATCTCTGCTCTAATTTTATTTTTGTTTGATACCCTTATTTAATAGCTTTTACTTGTGGGTATCTACAGTGATTTATGCCAAATATTAAAGATGAGTTAACCAAACTGTTACTGTTTTATATATTTTATGGCTAACTGTTTGCAGAATATGATTTTCAATAGTTTTATTTGTAACTTGTAATTCTGTTACACTCAGGATTATTTTCAATACTCTGGTGAAGTGTTATCTATTCCAATTTTGGGAGAACATATTTTGCTTATGGTACGTACACATTACTTCCCGACTGAGTTGCATCTCTTTGTGTCCTCTGATTTAAGCTGCACTAATTCCTTTCTTCTCTCAGACTCAGAATTGTCATCATTGCAATCTCCTTTAAGTCATGTACTTCTTCCCACAATATTAGCTCCTTCCCCAAATTTGAACATGGGATAACTCGTCTGTCACCTGAAAATCTCCTAGGAGATTTTAAAGCATATTTCCTGATCTATGCAGAGATCTAGCAGAAGCAGAGACTCTTTACTGAAAATCTCATGAGGATTTACAATGGTAAGACTTAGTTCCTGTATCCATTAAATACTGTGTCAATGATACTGAATAACAAATAATGGTGATGTTTCATTAGTGCATAACAATAAACACATTTCTCTTTTACATTGATCGATTGATTGTGTGTACATGTGTGGGGGGTACATTTTTGAAGGCTAGAGATTGACATATAGGAGATAATTTCTCTCCCACAATGTAGATTCTAAGACTCCAACTAAGACCTCCAGGTTTTGTAGCAAGTACCTCATCCACTGAACCATCTTTCTGGAACCACAAATGATAACTTGTTATTTTTGTCTCTGGTAGGAGCTAGGGTTTAGATGCTATTGGCTGGGCTTATCAAGCCTGCCCTTAAGACAATTGTTCTTTTTAGATTAATTGCTTCTCTATATGTGGGATCATCTTCTTTCGTGAAAGTTGTTGATAAGGACTGGGGACACTGCTAAGATACATTTAAAGCTCTTATGCCATTCACTAACCTTCCATGGGTTCAAGAAAATGATAGCACAACCCATATCAATAAGGCAGGGAAGTAAATCATGGCTACCACAGGAGGGGATCTAAAGAGAAGGGACATTGAGAGAGAAAAAAATAAAATTACTGTAGTTTCTTAAAGGGAATCCATGTCCTATCAAACACAGAAAGGTCTTAACCAGAAAATCCCATCATATACTTGCTATAATGCTTAACTGTGCTTTACCAAATCCACTAGGTTAAAAGCCAGTATAAGTTAAGTGCAGAGAGGGAAGGCATGACAAGAGACAACAATGAGTAGGTGGTGAGTTAACCAGAATAAGGATGTATTAAAATCTTTATGGAAACCTGCAGTATTTTAAGCTAATTTAAAAATTTATAATTATTCTTTTAATTTTTTTTACATATAATTAAAGGCACTCTGAATGGGTGAATAGTGCTTCTCCCATAAGATATGGGTTACTAAAATGAAAGCTTAAACTATGGTTACCTTCTTACAAGTTATTGGTTATAGAAGCCCACAGGCTCTCCAAACAACCCTTTTTTATCATGACACAGAAAAATCAAGTTGGAACTGACTAGCAAACTTCCTTTCTACAAGCTAGCTTTCACAGTGTTGGAAGGCGCTATGTAGGCTGCTGGGAGAGAAAAGCCATCGATGTCATTTCCCAGCACTGGACCATGCATGCTGCAATATTGACCTGCCAAGCGAGCTATTTTTATTATTGCAACACTGACATGAACGATTTGATGGATTTAAGGCCGTTTCACAGAAGAGACTTCCTTCCTGGTAAGTAAACCAGCCCAAAACTGGGAGGTCATGGACACTAGAGTCGAACCCATTGCAATTGTTTGCTAAAGGATAAGCCTGGTGAACATTTATGCTCATGACCATAGATAAGCGCTGCTTTAAATGTTGGTTAGAAAAGTTTGTTTTGCAGTGGGCAACAATAAGTGCAGAGACTTCTAACTGGTCAAGATGCTGAGAATAAGTAAGTGCTAAGTGATTGGCCCTAATTAGGACATCTATATCAACATTTTTGATAGCTCCACACTTGTGCACATATTAATAGCTTTAATTAGACACTGTGTGCTTTTTAAAGAAAATAGAAAGAAGACTTGAAATTGTCAAGAGTGCGTGTTTGAGAAGTGTGTCTGTGGGGGTGGGGAAGGGAAAGTCATGTTCAAGATACACTGTATATAGGTATGAAGTTGTCAAAAAAAAGTTAAACATATTTTTAAACCCAGTACGAACATATTTGGGAAAGAAAATTCTTACTAACAGATCTTTTTTTTTTTAAACATAAACACTAAGTTTGTGGGCAGATTGGGGTTTAGTGCCTTGTGGGTGTCCCTGGTGGTAGAATGAGAAAGGAAGGAAGACTGAAAGGGCAGTGGAATATTTTATTTCTCTTGTGATACTTCCCTTTCTTTGAAAAATTTTATAATGAATAAATGAAATTAAAATATGTATGTTTTATATATAATTCCTGTCATCATGGGGGGATAAATATTACCTAAGGAATATTTGAAAGTTTTTTCTGATAACTTTATTGATCATGTGTCACCTGCTCCAATTTCCTCAGTCATATTGAAAATCCAAAACTCACTGTGGAGAAAGTAACTGTGTACAAGTGTCAGTCTTAGTTAAAGTAGCTCATATATGCATACACTTTCAGTAACCGTGTCAAAGATTATGTTATTAAGCAGAGTAAAGGGGAAAAACCCCAAGAGTTTATTTTAAGCAAACAGCAGCATATGGGAAAGTACAGACAAACACAGGGGTGTACTGTTTCCCCCCCAGAAATGATAGTCATTAATTTGCTTAAGTTATTATAAATTTAAACCATGTATATAATCTATGTATATATACTTAAAGAGTATATGTATACACACACACACACACACACACACACACACATATATATATATATACACAAACATATACACACACACACACTTAAAGTTACCTAACTTCCATATACTTATTACCTATCACTCTTAACAAGAAATTTTATTCCTAGTCTGACATGGTTCTTGTCAAATATTTCTAGGGCTATTTCTTCACATAGTCTCTCCTATCTAGGATCTGAAACTAATGTTCAGGGCAATGTGAGCAAATTGAGTCCTCCCTTTAAGTTTTAGGGGAAGGAGAAAATCAGAGAGGAAAGAGAAAATCAGAGAGGAAAATGTCTCTTTCCAGCATGTTATGAAAGGCAATGAATTCTGCAAGCATCCACTCTGCAGATCCAGAGCTTCCCAGGAGTGTACACCAGGGTGCTGCCTGACGAGGGGCTCCAGGGTCGCTTTTCATTTCAGAGATCAGGAGTTCTATTCAGTGTGACTGTCTCCTTTGGGCTTGTCTGCCTCTTCTTCCTTCGAAGTTTGACGGTGACATCCGTTGCCTTTCATTCCAACTCGCCTCATGCTTTGGGAAGCTTGGTTTCTTCCCCTTGGCTCTAAGGATCAATTTTAAATGCTGGTACAGTCCCTTTCCTCACTGGGAGCCAATGGGATGTTATTCTGTCTGTGCCATGGAGAACCAGCCTCTCAAGCATGTGGTAAACCACCTAAGGGGTTTAGTGTGTGCTGGTGCTGGCCAGTGTTGTGAGCAGCTTGCCTCAGCCCTTGCTGCAAACATGTTAATTCAGGCTTATTATGCTAAACCTCCAAGGCCTGCCCTTTAAAAATTAAATTGGCTGAACATAAATTATGCTCAATTCCTTCCTAAAGCCTTGCCACAGCTGTGAAAAAAGCTAAGAACAGATCAGCACGCTCTGCCTGAGGAACTGCCCTTGGCCCTGGAGAAGTAGAACCTTTGTTTACACATGTTTGGCTCTGTTGTGTGTCAAACTGCTGTCACAGTGAAGACGCATCTTCTGAATATTATTTTAGGGCTCTAGCTATCCTTTCTTAAGGACATATCAAGGAACATCACAAAAATAGTGCTGGTGCAAACTCATACTTTAAAATCCAGTCATTGGTATGTTTGAATACTTATTGCGTGAATGTGCCACTATATATGGTTGGGTGCTAACAACTTAATATATCAAGTTGAAACATATGGAACTATTATTTGTAGACATTTTTCACTTGCAAAACTGGTATTTTTTAAATGTATCTCCCTAACAGCTTTGGTTTATTATATTTAATTTGATTTTAAAATTATGCACATGCATGCAAGGATCTGTGTGTGTATGAGTGTGTGTATATGTGAGTGTGTATGCATGCGCATGTGTATGTGAATGTGTTCACATGAGTGCAGGTGCCCACATAGCTAGAATTACAAGTACCTGACATGGGTGAATGGGTGCTGGGAAGCAAACTTGGGTCCTCTGCAAGAACAGTTTGCATTCTTAACCACTAAGTCATTGCTTCAGTCTCTTTTTTTAATTAAAAAAATGGGATGGGAGGTGGTGGCACATGCCTTTAATCCCAGCACTTGGGAGGCAGAGGCAGGCAGATCTCTATGAGTTCAAGGCCAGCCTGGTCTACAAGAGCTAGTTCCAGGACAGGCTCCAAAGCTACAGAGAAACCCTGTCTCGAAAAACCAAAAAAAAAAAAAAAAAAAAAAAAAAGATTCTATATGTCAGGTGGTTGCAGACATGTCACAGAATGCATGTGAACTCATGAAGACAATTTGAGGAAGTCTGACACACTGTAGTACCAATCTTCAACCTGTGGGTCATGACCCCTCTAGGGATCACAAATCAGATATCCTGCATGTCAGATATTTATGATTTTCAACAGTAACAAGATTACAGTTAGGAAGTAGTAATGAAAATAATTCTATGGTTGGGGGGGGTCATACAACATGAGGATCTGTGTTAAAGGCTTGCTGCATTAGGAAGGTTGAGAATCACTGCTTTAAGAATGTGACTTCTGGGAGAACTGGTCCTCATTCTTGGAAGAAGGAAGGCCTTTAATGTGCCCAGCTTGGATTTTTTTTAAACCACTTAAACCATCCCATTTTCTCCTGTTAGATGTTGCAATCTCCAAATTATCATGATGAGCATAGTTGGTGAGAACACTGCATCATCTTGTGTTTCCTTTATTCTTAGCACTTTGGTCTTATTTCCTAATTTCTCTTTTCTTTATCTCTACCAAAGTGAATGCCTTATGAAAGCATTGCTGGTGACTTCTTCCATCCTTTCTGGCCTCCTGCTTTGTCTTAGTCTCTGTTCTATTACTGAGGAGAGACACCATGACCAATGCAACCTATGAAAGGAAGCACTAAATTGGAGGCTTGCTTGCAGTTTCACAGGATTAGTTTATTTACATCCTGGTGGGAAGCATGGAGTCAGCAGACAAGCATGGTGCTGTAGCAGTAGCTTAGAGCTTGCTGCATACAGCAGAAACAGAGTTTGACTGGGCCTGGTGTGTACTCTTTCACGCCTTAAAGCCCACCCATAAAGACACACCTCTTCTAGCAAGGCCTCACCTCCAAAATTCTTCCTCCGACAGAAGGCAAGCATTCTAATATATAAGCCTATGGATGTCATTCTTATTCAAACCACCACACCCTTTTATTAAAAAATATCATTTTGTTCTATATGTTTAAGTGATAGTTTGCACTGGATAAGAAGATACAATTAATCTTATTTAAAGTGTTACTTGGACAGAACTTTGACACTGTAGACACCCCTCTCCATAGAGCTCAGAAGGCTGACTTATGTTCGAACAATTGGCTCCTGCAGGGACCTAGACTACTTCAGTGACAACATGTGCCAATTGGTCAGATATTCCTTTTCCTGACAGTGTGGTCATGAACATGGTACCTAATCTTTCTGAGCACCTTTTTGTTAAGTGTTAAAATGAAGTAAATACCACCTATCCCAAAGGACCAAAAACAAGAAGTAAATATCAAATAGATCAGCACTAGAGTTTGTACTTTTTTACAATTTGTGCTCAATCCGTGTCACTGCTCATTCTGATATTTAGTATTTACAAATTACAAGAAGAAAATCATGGGGTTCTAAACTTGATACCCTATTTCTTTGCTGCCACTGATAGGAGTAATTAAAGGAGAGTTTATAGGAAGCTTCATCTTCCATAATTCTTCAACTAAAAGGTTCATTTTCATGTTTGTGCCATGGTGTTCTCAAATGCCTATCTTTTCTACCTTCATCAATTCCCAGAGACTTCTTGAAAAAAAAATGTAGTAAGTTGTGGAATGTGGGGAAGGAAAATGCCTACATCACCACAGAAGCACAAATTGACAATTTACAGATTATCCCTATACTCCATATATGAAAGTAGTTTCCCATGTGTTAGTGGAAAATGACGTTAGCATCTTGCTAACATCAGGTTGAACTCATGTGTATATTTGTATGTATACAATTATGGGCATATCCAACTAAATCATCTGTATGTATCTTTTATGTATAAAAAATATAGGGAGAGGGGGGTTTCTAAGCCTGTAACTTTGATTATAGGCTACCTAAGATGAAAAAAGGTTATTCAATTAAATAATGTTTAGAATTCTTACTAGGAGCCTGGCTCTGTGATAACAGTACGTATTTTTTGTTCTCTTTCCTTTCATGACCTGCCTTTGCCCTTGTTTCTTTACCCAATGACAACATGAAGGTTTGGGCAGATCCTATCAGTTTTCCAGAAATTGTCTGTTGGGATAGCTCCTGTTTTGTGTTTCTAGGGAACATACTGTGATGGCTGAAGGTTGACCTGGGTGCAAACATAACCTAGAGAATATTAATGCTTACAATCAGCTTACAATTGTGCTTTTCCTAGAAAACACTATGTCAATCCAGTTCTAGAGGAGCTTTTCTGATGGCTCAGATTTAAGATTCCATGATGTAGATTCTATGGTTCTTTTGAGTAGGAATGTGCCAATGTGCCTCTTCCATTACAGATGAGTGACTTGACAGTGTTTGCTTTTTAAAAAATGTACAATCATTTCACGTAAAGGGTTAACGGAAATATATGAGATAGAAATAGACATCTTATATAAAAGCATGGACCTATTTTTCAGCAACATAATTTCTACATATATATATATATATATATATATATATATATATATATATATATATATCCACAATACAACCCAAACAATGAGATTGTTACCCTCTGCCCATTTCTTTTGATCATTTCTCTTCAGAATAAAAATATTTCTCTAAAGATATTTTCATTAGAGGTTGCCCTTTAGAAAATCTTGCTACCATTGATCTCAGTTTGTTAGTTTTGCATTTTATATAGAAAGAAGGCTGAAAGTTTGCCAAACATTTCATAGTAAATTGAGGAGAAAAAGATAACAGAGTATGTACCCATATCTTATAAGGGAGAACAGTGATTTGTTCTGGTTTCTATTGTTTATAATAGTAAATATTGTACAAAATATATATCATTAACAAAATTGTTTTAGTAAGACAGAATTCCTAGCTCTCCAATCTATAGCTGATAGATTTTTAGAAGGGTTATAGAGGCAAAGTAGAAAGAAGGAAACTATTTTAGAATCATGTCTAGAATTCATTTGATGTGGAAGAAGGGATCAAAAGAAGAACATTTTACTGTCTGAGATCTAGAGAAAATACAGGCAAGAGAAAATTCTGTTTTGATACTTTGGTATGAAGAGTTATAGACAATAATTACATAAGACAATGGTACTGTGTTTTTAACAATTCAATTTAGGTGAAAAATATACAAACCCAAAAGAAATGGACAGATGTGCTGGTTTACTGAAATCTTTACCACTTCATTATGATTATTTACCAGAATTTCATTAAATGTTATTGATAAATGAAGAAAGAGCCAAATAGTAATTACACTTAGTAATTTAGTAATACTCCATCTATTTATTATATATTTGGTATATATATAGTATTATAGTTAGTACATCAATTATTACTGGAAATTTTGCATATGTTTTCTTGCTTAATTTTTTTTATAATTTCATGCATGTATACAACATATCTTTATAGCAATAGATTGCTCCCTACCCTTCCCCACCCAAAGTCCTGAATACATCCTCCTCTCACCAATGTGCTTTATTTTTTAATAACTCACTGAGCTTAATTATTGCTGCCTATATGTACACATGGGTGTGAGCCCATCTACTATAGCGCTGACAACCTATAAAGAGGGGGGAAATTCCTTAGAAATTCGATACTTAATTCCCCAGAAGTCATTAGCTTCTCATAGCACTTCATCTAGGGCAGAACCGGCTTCTCTAGCCCTCTGTGCTTAAGTATGGTTCCAGCTTGTATAGGTCTTGTGCAATCAGCTACAGCTGCTGTCAGGTCATGAGTTCAAGAATCTTGTCATGTCCAGAAAACAATATTTAGTAACATTCTTTCTAATCCTCAGTTTTTTCCTTCTTTTAACTTCCTCTTCCATACTACCTGAGACTTGAAGGAGGGTGATCAGTATAGCTGTCTTATTTAGGACTGAGCATTCAGCACTCACTTATTCTCAGCACTAACCAATGCAAAAAGAAGTTTCTAAGACTAACGCTGATAGCAACATTAATCTACAAGCACAAACATTGATAATTAAATGGAAATTTGGCATCATGTCCATTTAACAGAACAGTTATAGTAGGTTCCTCTCTACGTCCTTGGATATACCCAAATTTGGCCTGCTAACCAAGTATGTAGATTCCCCTTTCTACATTAAAATCACATGTGTTCAACTATTCTTTCTCCTACCTGCCACCTCTCATATGCCCTTAGTGTTTTTCTAAAATCTACAGGTAGTCCAAGTTAGCCACACAAATAAAAAAAGTTTGAAGCTAAGATCCTTAAGTAAGAGAGAACACACAGCATTTATCTTTCAGGGTCAGGATTATTTCACTTAGAATCTTAGGGTTTCTGTTGCTGGCTAAAACACCTTGACAAAAAGCAGGCTTTGGGAGGAACAGAATTAACTTAGGGCAGAAACCTAGAGGCAGGAACTGGAGCAGAAACCATGGAGGAGTCTTCTTATTGGCTTGCTCCCCATGAGTTACTGAGCTTCCTTTCTTATAGCACCCAGGACAACCATGTCAAGGCTGACCCCACTATTGGTGAAATGGCCCATCCCACATCAGGCTGGTCTAGTATGGGCACTATATCAAATAAGGTTCCTTCTCAAATGACTCTAATGTGTGTCATGTTATCATAAAACTAACACACTTAGTTATCATAAGCTAGCACACTTAGTATAATATTTTCCAGTTCTACTCATTTTATTTGGCACATTTATTAATTTCATTTTCCTTTACAATTAAATAAAATTCCATTGTAATATGAACCACATTTTCATTATCTATTTATATGTTCATGATCATCTGGGTTGATTACATTTTCTAGATATTGCAAACAGAGCAGCAATGAATATGGGTTGCAGATATTTCTATAGTAGGATATATCATCCTTTAGGTACCTGCCGAGGACTGGATAGCTATCCAGCAATTCTAGTTTTAGTGTTGTGAGAAACTCTACATTGATTTCCACAGTGGCCACACCCATTTATACTCTCACCAAAAGTGGTAACAGTTCTTCTTTCTGTGTGGAATATTATTTTAAGATGTGTTGCTTTTGTTTATGATGTGGAACATTTGTTTTAATGATGCAAAGATATGGCACTTTTTTATGGTACATTTTTTATGTTGCATTTGTTTAACTATGAAACAAGTGAAGCTAAGGACAGGCATTCATAAGAAAGAGTTAAGTTTCCATGTGTTATTATTTTGGAACTGGGTGGTAGGCCCTCAAAGAGCAAAGAGGAAAAGGCTAAGAAAACAACAACAAAAATCTACACCTTCCATCACTT
Source organism: Ondatra zibethicus (assembly GCA_004026605.1). NCBI lineage: Eukaryota > Metazoa > Chordata > Mammalia > Rodentia > Cricetidae > Ondatra > Ondatra zibethicus. Next base: position 37,623 of record PVIU01014517.1, on the reverse strand, counting down.
CTTCATTAATATATATTTTTTCATAATAGCTATTCGGACTGGAGTGAGGCAGAACCTCAAAGTTGGTTTAACTTCATCTCCATCACAGGTAATGATGCTGAATACATTTAAAATGTTAATTAGCCATTTGTATTCTTCCTTTTGTAAACCGTTGTTTAGTTTCGTAGCATATTTTTGATGGGATTGTTTATTTTTCTTGTGCTAACTTTCTTAAGTAATTTGTATATTTTCTATATTGGCCCTCTATTGGCTATGTAACAGAGACTTTTTCCCATTCTATAGGCTATCTTTTTGCTAAATTGACGATCATTTTTTATATAGAATTCTTTGAATTTTACTAAGTGCCATTTGTCAATTACTGACCTTATTTCTGAGTGCCTGGAGAAAATCATTACCTATGCCAAATCTTGAATTCACTTCTTACTTTTTCTTCAAGCAATTTCAGGCTTTATGTTTAGGTTTTTGAGTTTTGTATCAGGATCTAGTAGCTATGGTTGTGAGGGCTTGTGACCAAAGAATTATCTGTGTTTGTGTGTTTGTGATAGCACCATGCTGATTTTGTTAATACATTTTGTAGAATGACACAAATTCAGGTATGGTGATACATTCTAGAGTATTCTCTTTGCCTAACTTTGTTTTAGCAGTTTTTAGAGCTGCTGTGTGCCTCCATGTAAATTTAAAGATTGTTTTTCTTTTTCATTTGTGGAAAATTGAGTTAGTATCATTATTGGGATTGGATGGAATTTGCAGATTGTTTTTTGATAGGATGGTCATTCATACACTCTGTCTTGCTGTCTTCAATATACCTACTTCATTCTGTATATTTAGAGACTAAATTATACTATGCCAAAGAGGGTTCTTTATTGGTCTTTCTCCTTAATGTCCTAAAAGCCTTCACTATCTGGATTACCTTCTCCTCCTCCTCTTTCTTTTTCTATTCTCCTGATTCTAACTTTGAAAAAAATTGCTATCTTTTTAAACATAATTTCTGTAACTTTAGAACAAGATTACTCCCTTTTTTCTATGTATATAACTCATAGATTTTTCCTATTTCTGGATGCTACATGTATCTTGGTATTTCTACTAGTATCTTCTTAGAATTTTACTCTTGTTCCAGTTTCTCCACCCTGAGTTCAAGTTTAGCTATCCAATCTTCCTGTTGTTGAAATATTGTACATTTTTCATACTCTATTTTTTTGTTTCGAACACATCAGTGTATTTTTTAATGGTCTATCATGGGTCACCTTCTTTATATCAGTCAGCTGTTTGTGTCTTTTTTTATACCAATAATGATTGTTTTGAACTATCAGTGGTATCTTCTGATTCCCACTAAACACCATTAGTAGAGGGTTATTAACTTTAGGTAAAGTTATGTTGTATTGGCCTTTCATGTTTCTTATGTTACTGCATTGAGATTTATGCATCTGGTGTTATTTAGCTTCTTCGTTTATTTTTTTTTTGTCAGCTAAATTGTAGCTTAAATATTGACAGTGTTCAAAGGAAAATTGATTGTGGTAGAATTGAGTGTGTAATTCAGAAAGTACTCTCTCAGTCCAGGAGCTCAGGGTGCCTTGTGTAAACTCCACATTGTACGCTGAGTAGGATATGAACTTCGAGAGCAACCATAGCTGCATTTTCTTGCCACTGAACAAATGTCATTCTAGCCCATTAGAACAGTGGTCTCTTTAATTTCAATAACTGTTGGAGGAAAAACAACCAAAGATAGTACGACTGTACTCTGCTTTGGGTTATTAAGATTATGAGTGAGAAGGAATAGAATGGATAAAGATAAGATTCCATATGGTGCTGTATGGAATAGGGACAAGCGGGAGTTTCTGATCTTTTCAGTTTCTGTGTTCCTTGAGGTTCTGGTATGTGGGGAAAAGGAGCTTGTAGGTTTTTTTCTAGTGCTTCTATTGGAGCACTGCACTCCACCTTTGCCCCTTCTGGTTTTGCATGCCTAGTGTATGTGAAGAACAATAATTTCACCTACAATTTCTATGATTTCCCCCAGGCAGACTTTTTTCTTTCTTTCTTTCTTTTCTGATTCTTTGCTTGTCTACCTGATAGCTACAGAGATCTCCCATGTTGTGGACCATTCCTTTACTCTGTGTGAATATATGTCTCTGTGATTGATTTAATAAACAAGCTGATCGACCAATAGCTGAACAGTATAAAAATAGGTGGGGGAGCCAAACTGAGAATGATGGGATGAGGAAGGGCACAGTCAGGGAGGCTCAAGGCAGACCAAAAGGGAGCAGGAGATGATCATGCCGTGCTGAAAGAAGGTACAGTCATGTGGGAGAACATAAATAAGGAATGTGGGTTAGCTTTAAAAAAAGATAAAAGTTGGTTATTAATAAGCCTGAACTATTGACCAAACATTTGTAATTAATATTAAGCCTCTGAGTCATTATTTGAAAGCTGCTGCAGGATAAGAAATCTTCACCAATACTTCCAGGCTAGTTATTTTGTTTTACAGACCTTGTCTCTAGAAGGCCTTACTGCGTATCATCTTCACTGTTTTTATTTCCTTAAGTTTCTGCAGTATGATTTTCTATTTACATATTTCCTAACCTCAGCATCATTTAACCAGGTGGTTGGCTATTGTTTAGCCAAGGTTTAGGACATAATCAAACAGGCATATGGCATAAACAGATATCTGTTTCTGGTCAATGACATGGTTACTATTGTTGACTAAACATTATGTAGAGCCACTAAAAAGACATATCTCTAGCATGTTAGTAAGAAATTGTTCTTTGCACATGCCTTTAATCCCAGCACTCGGGAGGCAGAGGCAGGCGGATCTCTGTGAGTTCAAGGCCAGCCTGGTCTACAAGAGCTAGTTCCAGGGCAGGCTCGAAAGCTACAGAGAAACCCGGTCTTGAAAAACCAAAAAAAAAAAAAAAAAAAAGAAAAAAGAAAAAAGAAAAGAAAAGAAAAGAAATTGTTCTCTGTAGTTAGGTGTGTTTCTCCTGCCCACCTATTCCCAAATACCCTACAACTTCTTCCCAAACATCTGACTCGGACACTTGATATGAATTATAAATGATTGGCTGATAGCTCAGGCTTGTTACTAGCTAACTCTTACATTTAAATTAACTCATAATTCTTATCTATATTTGGCCACATGGCTTTGTACCTTTTCTCATACAACATTCTCATCTTGTTTCCTTGCATTTGCCATTGACTCTCTGACTACACAGAGAAACTCTGTTTTATAAACAAAAGAAAAGAAAAGAAAAACAAAACAAGGAAAGTAACAACAAAAACCAAAAAAAAACTTTTAACTACCCAAATGAAGATTAATTTAAAAATATCAACTATTTCCTCCTATCCATATACTACTTGCTGGCAAAAGATTAAGCAATAAGATAAATTTAAACTAAACAACACTAAAGCTAGAATATGAAGTATTACTGTGAGACATATAAATAAGTGCACAGGAGGCACAAGCACGCCAGAGTTTGGAGGTAATTTCATTAGAGAAGCAAGTGTATGATTCTATTGAAATTTCACTGATTTATATGGAAATTTATGAATTAAGTAATATCACATGATTACAAAATGTAAGGAAAATCCATGAAGATAGCAGGATTGAAAATACTACATGGGGGGCTAGAGAGATGGCTCAGTGGTTAAGAGCACTGACTGTTCTTCCAGAGGACCTGGGTTCAATTCCCAGCACCCACGTGCTCACAACTGTCTGAAGATCCAGTTACAGGGGATCTGACACCTTCACACCAATGCACATAAAATAAAAAGTTAAATAAACCATAAAAATTAAAAAAAAAGAAAATACAACACGGAGCTGGTGAGATGGCTCAGCACATAGAACACTTAGTGTGCAAACCTGGCAACTTGATTTCAATCCGGCAACCCATATAAAGGTAGGAGAGAACCCACATCTCAGATTTGTTCTCTGACCTCCACAAATGATTTATAACATTAATTCCCTCCACACGATAATAAAAATATGTTAAAAATATAGGAAGAACCTAGATTTAAAAAGAAATACAAAGTAGGAGTGGGGTATTGCTTCTAAATTATTTTAATTAAGAAATAATTTAGAGTATTTAAGAGCTAATATAAGAGATTATGGGAATATATGGATACAGAATTTATGTTTCAATATAAGAGCTCTCATAATTTTGAATAGAAGCCATAATTTTGGCAGAAGGTTTGTTTGAGCTAAGTTTAAAGAGTAAACAATTATGACAAAACTTAAAATTGTAGTTGAAATGCTAATACCTCAATGGCAGATAGTACAACATGGGGACTGTTAAACTATAGTCCTCTTTATAATGCTTGTTGGCTTGTCTTTCCTCCCAGCCACCTCAGAAAATATGCTTAGCAGAATCTATTACAATCTGAATAATGCTAATGACTTGTCCATAATAGATTTTTAGTAAGTTACCAGTGATAAAAATGAGTGCCGTGGTTGCAATGCAAACTGCATGCTAAGCTTTTGTTCTTGGTAGCTTTTATTTATTTTGGCATTGTCCATCCAAACATTTTTTTACAATTAATTAAACTTCCATTTGGCAATATTTGTTACAATTCATGCTGGCAACAACCATTCTTTTGTTTTTGTTTTTCTTGGAATCAATGATTTAGAAATCATTTTGATAACACAATTTTATAAATATACACTGACTGAATGTTATATTTTATAAATAGATCAAATTATTTTATCTCTTATTAGTCTAGATTTTCCTTTGTGGAATATGACTTCTCAGTGTATTGAATTTTTTAATAGCTATCAGGTGAAGACACTTATTTCTGTGAATGTTTGAGAAGAGGATAGGTCTCCTCAGGCATAAAATAAGCATAATCTAGCAACCAGCAATGATATTTAGCAGCAGCATCTTCAGATGTGAAGTTTAGGGTTGGAAACCAGTGTTCTGCAATCTGCAATCATGATTTCCTTCTTTCTCTCTCTGTCTCTCTCTCTCTGTCTGTCTCTCTCTCTCTCTCAGTGTGTGTGTGTGTGTGAGAGAGAGAAAGGCTTTCTCTCTATGTAGCTCACAGACTGACTTGAAGGAGAAATCCTCATGCTTTTGATTTCTGGTTCCTGGGGTTGCAAGCATGTGCCACGAAGACAATTTAAATCATGATTTCTACCGCACATCATCATTATCATATATTTAAATTCTGGTTAGGTAGGCTTTCTTTCTGTCTGTCTTTGTAGCTACCTCTATAATTATGACATGAGAGTTTATTTAATCTCAAAAGAGAGATAAATGATGGAAATCTTCTTTCTAAGGCATTTGTATACTCATTTTATGACCTTCGTATAGATTTTCTCTTGGCTTTAAGGTCTGTCGATCTGTGAACGCTCTTCTTTCACACTACAGTCCCCACAAAGTCTGTCCCAGGAACTGTATTCCCACAAAACACACTCACCCAAAAAACCAGGGTGGAGTCTGGTTAAACGGTTCAGCAAATAAAATGCTTGGTAAGCAAGTATGAGGAACAGAATTTGAATTCCTCAGAAGCCAATAAAAGCTAAGTGGGTCTAGCAGCCTGCGTCATCCTAGTGTGTAAGAAGCAGAGCTAGTAGTCTTCATGCGCAGCAAGTTGCAAGCTACACTAGCCAGAATCAGTGATCCTGAGATAGAACTGGGAGACTTTACCTCAATATAAAGGACAATCAGGTAAGATATTAATCTCTGGCCTGCACAGATATTTGTGCACCCACACACATGGAAACACATAAACACACACAAATACTCACACATCCAAAAGAAAAAGCGAGAAAAGAAAAGAGCAAAAGAGAAAACAGCCAGATTCGAAATTCTTGAAAACGTGAAAAGGAGATTGCATTTTTGGGTAGTCAAAAGTTAAGATGAAGCACAAGGGCAGAACAAACGTTGAATAATAACTGCCAGAAGCACTCCAGTTAAGGGGACAACTCTCCAGGCTGAGAACTTCTCCACGTGAGCTTGTGCAGGTCTTGTGTATGCCGTGACAACCTCTGTGAATTGAAATGTGTGGCCACCCTGCTATGCACAAATTACTTTCTCTTTAGTCATCCTCCACCTCTGGCTCTTACACTCTTTCTCTCCCCTCTTTTTCAAGGAATCCTGAGGCAGCAAAAGGAGGGGTGTGATATAGATGTTTCATTTAGGGCTGAGTTTTCTACAATCTTGTCTTCTCTGTACATAGATCAGTTATGGGTCTCGAAGTTAATATCCATCTCCTATAATCCCTATTGTATGATTGAGAGGTCAGCAATGCTCCACTGGAAGGCTACACATCCAAGGCTATATGGGCAGAACAAATTGGCCAACATGGCCTAAAAAGTAAAAAGTTGGACAGTAAACAAGGTGGTCTGGATCTGTGAGCAACTGGGTGAGTGGTGATTATGATCAAAATACATCGTATGAGATATTCAAAGAACTAATAAAAAGAATATATAAAAGAATATGACACATTAATAAATTAATTGAAAAAATAGAAGCAAAAATAGATTGTCAGTCATGAAGGGACTAAAAGGGTGACTTGGTGAAGAAGTTGAAAGGTAGGGAAAGATTGTTCAATGCAAAGGAAACCTGGGATGTGGAAGAGACTCACCAGTTCTGCCATAAATGCATTTCTAAGAGAAGCTTGCTGAGTGAAAAAGGATCTGATTTAAATGTGTTTCCTAAATAAACAGCAGAACTACTGTCCCAGTAATAGAAAATCTCTAGCCTTTGGCCTGAGAATTACTGACTGCATCTGAAAACATAATGACTTATAACTCTATTGAATTTTTATTTTACATTTAAAAGCAAAGTTGAACTGCTTCTCTATACACATAGGGATGCAAACATACCCACAAGGTAGAACAAATATCATCATTCTGATTTCAAAGTCCTTGTAGAGAATGTGTTCCTTAGCCTCCATAGTTTTTATATATCTATGCACTGCAATGCTGTGTGGGATAACCAGGAAAGTTTGTGTGGATGGCTCTTGTCTTTGTCGAATAAAGACATACTCATAAATTGAAGGGATAAGCAATGTTACTTAACAGCACTGAGAAAATTGAATGAGTAATTGAATTTTATTAATGCAATTTGGAAAGGAATTCCTTAGCTTAAAAAACAGGTTGTCCAGTAAAATTAATTGGAAATACCAATATCTCACATTTAATATCAAAATAAGAGCAACAGGATGGTGGGAAATGAAGGCTCTGTGAAGATGAGCATACTGAATATTTGGTGCTGTGCTTGAGGATTTAATTGATTAGTACTAGTGTAAAAAGAAGATAAATTGGAAAGCTTACAAAACCAAATTATGAGAAAAAGTATCTCATGATTACAGAAATACTTTACATGAAACTTTAGAAAAACTCATTTTTACATGTTTGATTGAAGACTTTTCTATTTTGTCATTGTATAAAAATTTTATAATATTACCAATGTAATTTGAAATATAAATTTTAAGTAATTTATAAGATTTTGATTTAAAATGACATGAATATATGTATGAACAATTTAGGTGGTAAAATAGTGAGTGTCACATTTCCAGACAGAAGAAAACCTAATTATTTCTTACATACACACTTTTTCTGCCCAGTACTAGAGGTCAAACCCTGTGTCTTGCACAGGATAAGCAAGTTCTCTACCACAGAGCCACGACTACAACTTAATATTTTATTTTAAAACAATATTACTTTTCTTTTTTCTTTCTCTCTCTCTCCCTCCCTCCCTCTCTCCCATCCTCCTTCCCTTCCCCTCTCTCAAGTTTTTGAATTTAGCACAGAATGGCTACATTTTTATTATTTTCTGTGCATGAGTGCTTTGCCCGTATGTGTGTTAGTGTACTATTTACAAGCAGTAGCCACAAAAGCCAGGAAAGGACATAGATTCACTTGAACTAGAGTTATAGGTTTTTGTGAGGTATCGTGTAGGTGCTGGGAACTGAGTTCTGATCCTTTGGAAGAACATCACGTATTCTTGACAACTGAGTCATCTCTCCACCACTATCACCCCTCCCCACACTGTTAGAATTGTTAAGGCAAGACCTATTTCTATGATTGGTGTCAATTAAATATAAATGGGTACTACTAATAACATATATAACATTGCAATTGAGAAAAATGATACCTAAAACGGGTCTTTATTAAGATACTATAAATGTGTGCATTCTATTCTATCCTAAAGAGGTGATGACCACAGAAATGAACACCTGGAGAATCAATATATCTTCTATTGTTTAATTAAAACCTCTTAATCCATAGATTAATGATGTATTAAGTGAGGATGCGAAGAATGCACTCTGGGCTTAGAATTATAACATCAAAAGGAAAGAGATAATCAAGGTCTGCACTTGTGGCAAAAAAAAAGACTTTCAATGTTTTGGCTGATTTGTGGCCTGTTTAAAACTTAGTTGTCACCACGTTTGATGGTTTGTTTTAAACTAAAAAGTAGAAAGTATATCTTGAGATAAAATTAACATTATGTACTGCTTGTAATTAAAGATGGGACAAGAAATCAGACCAATTTTATTTTGAAGTTGTATGTCAACAGGACCTAGTATTATGTCTGAACCTCCAAAGAAGTATTTTTAGCTGGAGAAAACTCTTTGTATGATAAACATTTTTCCCAATGTTTTTCTTAGAAGAGTTAAATAAGGAGGAAAAAAACCCAACATCTTATGAGCTAAATATGCCAGAACCTGTTTTTGTCTGTGGAAAATACATTTGTCACTCAGTTCTTTTCCAGCCAACACCCACCACAAGGTTGACTCAATAGGTGGGGCAGGTGTCACAGTTCCTATGAGCTCATGGCCTTGGAGAGTTCCTTGTGTTGCCTGTCTCCCACTATGCTGACTCTTCAGCCAATGGGGACCCTTGCAGCTCTGTGCAGAATGCAGTACCATTATATGTGAGCTAAAGCGAGTCTTTTGATTAGGGTTACTTTATTTTGTTTGATTATTAAGCTAAATGCATCAGTGGGCACAAGAGATGGTGGTACTTCTTAACAGATTTTGTGACAGTCACAGAAAACTTCTTAAAATTGATGTTATGTTGCAATAGCTAAAATTATGCTTCCTACTTGTTAGACTTCACTGAACTTAAAGCTGGAAGTTATTTTCTTCAAAATTCATCAAATAGTCATTTTCATCAAATAGAAAATTCACTTGCTCATTACTTGTTATGTAATGTTTTAGAGCAGTGGTTCTCAACCAGTGGGCTGTGATTACTTTGGAGTCTAATATCCCTTTCACAGGAGTCACTTAAGACTATATCTGTAAATTCACAGATATTTACATTACAATTAATAGCAGCAGCAAAAATTTATGAAAATAATTTTATGTTTGGTGTTAAGTACAACATGAATTATATATTAGGTTTACAGTATTACAAATGCTTTAAAGATATTTGTGGAGACTTTTCTGAGTTTCTATTTATTACTAAAGTGTGGGAAATTAGGGTTTGAAATTCATTAATTCTGAATCTACAGATGAATGTACTCTTTATTCCATTAGAATGTATATAACTGTGACTTGTTTTTCATATGTGGGAATAACCTTAATTATCAAATCAACTAGAATTTAGTATTACCTGGAAGTTCACCTTTGAACTTGTCTGTGAAAATGTTTCCAGAGAGGGTTAGCTGAAGAGGAAAACCTACTCTGAATGTGGGTGGTACCATCTATCATCTAGGTTTTCAGACTAAATAAAAAGAGGAAAAGTCAAGAAGCCAGCAGAGCACCAACATTTATGGATCTTGGCTTTCTACCTGCAGGTGTTCCCATCATGCCTTATTGCCATAATGGGCTGAATCCCTTTCGAACTGTGAACCAAATTCAACCCTGTCTTCTCTACGTTGCTGTGGTCAGTATTTATTTTGTCACAATCATACATTAACTAATGGAGATGGTTGAACATAACCATACAAGTTCAGTCTAGCTTGATCACTTGATCTGTGTGCTATTTTCTTGTTTGACATTAACTTCTGACCAGATTCAGAAAATGCCTGCTTCTCCTCATAGTTTGTTGGAAGTTCTAACCAGCTGTTGCATAACTCTCTGAAGTGGGCATGTAAGGTAGAAAAAAATCCAGATTGTATTTCATCACAAATAAATCTCTTCCAGATGATAGTATGTGGTTAGGTGTAGGAGGAAGCCGCTGGTTGGTTCCCAGCTGCTCTGCCCCAAAATGATCACACAGAAACCATATTATTTAAATCACTGCCTGGTCCATCAACACTAGCTTCTTATTGGCTAACTCTTACATATTAATTTAATCCATTCTATTAATTAATTAATTAATTCTATTAATCTGTGTATTGCCATGAGGCTGTGGCTTACAGGCTAATGTTCTAGCATCTGTCTCCTGCTGGGCTACATGGCTTCTTTCTGACTCTGCCTCCTTTCTCCCAGTATTCAGTTTAGTTTTCCCCACATAGATAAGTTCTGCCCTTCTTTATTAACTAATGGTATTCACAGTAGACAGAGGGGAATCCCAAATCAGTTAGGGCCATGCAGATGCTATATTTCTCTTGCTTTTGCCAGAGATTTTCACAGGGTTAAAATTGAATTACAAAAGCATTTAATTTTATAGGATTATTATATGTCGTTTTTATAATAATTATACAGAGTAGTCTATGAAAAACGGTAAGGAACATTGTGTTTTCCTGGTTACCCTTGTCTTAGTCAGCTTTCTACTACTGCGATAAAGTCCATTATCAATAGCCAACCACTGAAGGAAGTCAAGGCGGGAACTCAAAGCAAGGACCTTTGAAGCAAGAGCTGAAACAGAGGCTGTGGAGGGGTGCTGCTTTCTGTCTTGCTGGGTTGCTCCTTTTGCCTTCTTATATTTCCCAGGACCACCTGCTCCAGAAGAGTACTTCCCACAAATGGGCTAGTCCTCCCATGTCAATCATTAATCAAGAAAATGCCTACACAAGCTTGACACACAGGTCAATCTGTCAGGGGAATTTTCTTAGATGAGCTTCCTTCTTCCAAACTGACTCTAACTGGATCAAGATGAAAAAAATAAAACACAACAACAACAAACATAAAAATTAAACCAAAAGAGGGTCCTTTCTTAGTATTGAGTTAGCTTATTAATCCAAATTTCAATCAATTTAGAAATTGATTGTATTTTGTATTTATTCAAGTACAGCATTGTCTAGTGTTTGTTATAATGCAAGAAAAATATTGTTTTTGAAATGAGTTCAGTGAAGGGTTTTTAAAATATATTTGTTTACAGATGACAACTGAAGTAGAATCTGTTAGCTCCCACTGCAGTGTTGTATAACAACTGTCCCTACTCCTTCCTTCAAAACATTATAAACTGATGTTATTCAATAGATTTATGGAAAAATTGCAGTTTTGCTGATTTACATTATGCTAAACTGGCTGTTTCAAACTGTGCATATGGCTATATTTGACTCCAATATCATCAACTTTACATGTTTCTCTTGCTCATAAGATACATTCTTAAAACTTAAGGGAAGAATATCAAGAAAGCCAAAAATCCATTAATATATTTAAATTTTCTGTTATTTTGGTTTCTGTCAGTGGTCCATCCATCAAAACCAACTTCTATTGTCAATGTCATTATCAGGAAAGTGCGGGAATGTGCATTTCTCAGTACTCTCACAAGTCTTGTCTAGTAATCCACAGAAATGTGAAGGCAACCAAATATTAAAAATCAGAGGGATTGTCCTATCTAGCCCAGTATTCCTCACTATTCTTCCTCAGAAAATACTTGAATCATATTTTCTTCCCGAGAGGACAACCTATGTGTGTTTTAGGGATACCAGATTGCAATGGGAGCATTGAGCGAAGCTAATCCAGTTTTTGGCTCATATGCCTCTAGCATCACCATTGGTGCTTGCTCTTTCCCCAGCCTCTCATGAAAATAAATATACCATATGTCCTGACCCTAGGAAAATTCGGTTGAGTTACACAATCCAGAGACTTGAACTTTTTATTCTTCCCCCAATGGAGACTCCAAGTTCTCTCTTATTGATCTGGGGCATTAAGGAAAATACATTGACATGGTCAGGCAGGACACCTGAACCCAGCATTAGCATACTGAGGACGGAAGATTTAGATGCAAGCCAGCATGGGTTGCATTGTTCATTCAAAGCCAGGCTAGACCACATGATGAGCTCTTGTTTCAAAGAAAATAAACCAAAGAAAATCTTTCATGCTGTTCATTATATTTTATTATGAATTCCTGATTCTTTATAATTATCAATCGTAAATATTCAGGTTTTTAAACTAATTTTATGCAGCAGTCAAATGAGTTTTCTATAGAAAAGGCTACCTTCAACAATCCCATGAGGAAATAGAGTGGCTGTAGGCTGAGGATGGGCATTGCTCCTACTGGTAGGACATATACTAGTAGATGCCTGTGAATATTTGAATATGCATTCCAGTTAACATATTGAAGAGAAATAGTTGGAGAAATTTAGAAATCTGTACACAAAGCTTAATTTTTTTACAGTAATTACTATGTCTCGTGACAAAATGAAGACAAAATACAACAAAAGTTCCAATTGCATAAAAGGATATAGATCTAAAATTTAAACATCCTTCTCCTGAAACCAAATATAACCAGCAGATGGATTCTTTTATAAATCTCAAATAATTTTCTGCAGCTACAACCTTACAAGGGAACTGTGTGCAGTAATTCTTGAGGCAGGGATGAATACTGGTTTCTGTACTTTAAAGAATTAGGTCCTAGACCTATACCATCTACTGCTGTATAGCTAATGCCAGATGCTACCTTGACAATGTCTGAAGTGATGCTGTGTGACAGACTCGATTGTGATGATCAGGATTTATGCTTCAAAGGTTTTATGACTTACAGAAAATGCCAAATTTCTCTCTCCTAACAAAAATCATTATTCTCACTATAAACAATGCTGGTAAAATATTCAAGATCACTTTGATTTATTTCTACTTTGGGATGCAATCTGGAATTTGAGATTTATATTTTCTGTAGCAAAATGATGCATGGTAGCAGGTGAAGTTATATAATTTTCATAAGTGGAAGGACATGGGTATTCATTCTGAATGTAAGTAACCCTTTGCACTTGTTTCCTGTAAATGCCTTGGGTTAGACCAGATTTCACTTCAAGACCTGGAATTTTTATGAAATTTTATCCTTAAATGTTTGGAGGCCTGAGAGTTTGGTTTCTTAGGGCTGACAAAGCTACAGAACACATGAGAAGAGACGCATTAAGGTCTCTTTATCCCTAGTGACCAGATGGCTTTAAATTTTTTGAAACAGCTCGCTGTGGGGGTTGTTTGGATTTAAGGGCAGATTTGAAAACATATGGGACTCTTTTAGTCTAGAAAAGTTCAATTTTATAAAGATGAATGGCTAAAATAAACTCACACTTGGGCACAGGTAATTCATATGATTTTGAAATCCTGGGTTTTTGGCTACTTGTTTTAAATATGTGAATTCCCCATCTTTCACCTCTCATGACCCTCCATCACTTTTGCCTCTTCTTGCATTTTGGAAAGAGAATTCCTAAAGCTGCTGTTTACTGTCTGCTGTGCAGAGCCTCTCAGTGTCAACTCTGTTGTGAGGCTGCAGTGGAAAGGGTCAGCCTCGTCATTTGTTTATTTTATGGAACCAACTCTTTACACCAGCAAAGCTCTAAATCATATCCTTGTTCTAGCAGGCATCACAACAGACAGATTGTTCATTTAAAACCAGAGAAAGAAAATGTCACTCAAAAATCCCCGGCAGAATTGTTTATTTTACTTTCACCTTTAATCACAAGTAGAATCATTCTTTATTCACAAATAGTGAATCTGAGCCTTTAGCTGATCATTTAGTGGAACATCTACCCAGTAAGCTTTGCTTATGTTGCAGACAGCTACCCCGAGGAGTGATTTGAATTTAAATGTGATTCCCTTATTAGTTTCTGCTAACTGCAAATATCCCAGGCACTTAATTAAGTGGCTGAGTAATGTGTGAATGCTCACTTCTGCTTGTCATGCAGAACAAAGTGATGTATTTATATTCCATGCACAATATGAAATTTAATGACACAGGCAACAGTAATTTAGAAAACCTTTGTTTTTATTGTTCTTGTTTTTTGCTTAAGCAATATCTGTGTTCTGTCATGGCTTGGTCAGGACAGTGATGGAAGACTTGGTCCAAATGTCAGCTGCAGGGAGATGACATTTTTTTCTAATAAATCAGAAGTTATTCTGTGCATCTAATGACTTAAAATATTCATTAGCAGTATCGTTTTGCCTTTTGTTTCCTATGCTAATTTTTAATTTACTTGATGAGAAAATTTCTTTAGCTGGTTAACTGCTGATGCAGAAGGGGAAGTTAGATTTTGATGGGTTTTAGAGAACCCAGTGTTGTGAAAGTTAAACTAAAAAATGCTGCCAAGTTTCTGTTGTCTGACACAAGATCATAGAGGAGAAAAATGGCAAAGGCAAGTTCCTTTGTAAATATTTTGGATCTGTTTTAGTCTTTGGGTGTGTGTGTGTGTGTGTTGATAGGAATGAATTATATTGTTCATTTACTTTGCTCTAAGAGTGGGTCTAAAAACCCCAGGAGCAGTTTGCCCCGCCCCCATTTTCCTGTATCTCCCTTACACTTGAGCATCTTTAAATTAAATGTGCATGTTTAGTTGCTTTACATTGAGCTGCGCATGTGTTTGCTCTTTTGGCCAGATGCTCTGCTCATCAGACGGTACCATTGTCGTGCAAAACAGGACCTGGGTCCTCTCTGTTCTAGCTCTTTTGCTCTTTGCATGCGGCTAGGATGATCTTTAATTAGAGCCTGAACTCTTTCTGTAGCCTCAATTAAGTGCCTCTTTTTATTTAGACTATTTCGTTTATTTCCTAATGGACTTAGGTGGGTGGCGAACTGGGTCAGAGTTGCAACATATTACTTTCTGGCAGAAAAAATAATGTGTTTTATATACCGAATTCTGTGCCGCAAGAATGATGCAACTTTCATCTGAGCTGTAATCTCTGCTTCTATGGGGAATTGTCTGTAAATGATGTATTCCTTCTCACAGGGACCCACATAATCCATTTCTTGTCAGTTTCAGCCTCATCCAATCCAGTCCCACCCAAACCGACACCGATGACGTCAGGCTGTTGGGAGAACATTGCTGCGCAGTTCCTGTCAGAAAAACCGTTGCTCTGTAAAGTCTTGGCAGTGCTATTCCATGGTGCTTCAATAATCATAAACTCCTGCTCCGTGCAAAACAATTTCTGCGCTCTGCAAGATTCATGGGGCTTTCTGAAAATATTTCAGCTTTATTTATTTATTTCTCTTGTCTCCTATTGCATCCTGAGTTCTTCTTAGGTATGAGCAAAGGCGTGAGAAAACAAGGAAACCGTAACAAGAATTGCAACGAGCGGTTCTGCTCCTCTCGGTTCTGTGCACCTGCATTTGATATGTTTATTCTTTCTGAATCTGAATCATGCCTTCTGTTTAAGCCCCTTTGGCCACTGTGACCTTACCATATGCCCCTAACTGGAGGGAAGCCCAGGTTGGCTGGCTACAGTCAGAGTCCACATATGCTGAGGGGAGGGACTAAGAGATAGACTGACGCTATTTCTTTAGCCAGAATCCCTTTGTGCAAAGGTGCTCAGTTTGCCTGCTTTACTGCTGCAGACTGCTTTCCAGTCCCAGGCAGGAGTAGACTATGGCTAATGATGCCAACTTGCCTTTACCCACAACTAGAAGCCATAATGTGGTGCCTGATCCACCTTAGCAAAAGGATAGTGTACTTTTCCTGTTCATCAAAACACAATTTTGCTTTACTGATAGATTGTCCATTCACTTGAAACCTAGTAGTTAAGAAAACACACATTCCTTCTGTCTTTTCTTCTAGAACCACATTGAGTTCTTTTTTACTTAAACACTTGAACATGTGACAGTAGTATATCAGGGTTGAAAATATATTTGAATGCTCTGTCCATTTGTCTGCTTAGTGCTTAAATCCTAGCCTGACCCTCTTCCTGTCATCCAGTCTGGGCCTTTAAATCTCTCAAAAACAAAAGATTCATGTTTTTCAAATTCATCTTTACGTAATAGTCTATCGCCACTGCAATGCGGACTGTTTGCCTCACCTGCTCTTCCTTTTCACTCCTTTCACAGACCTGGACTTTTGGGAAAATGTACAGAATAGAAAGCTTTTGATTGGTCACAATATCCTGGTGCAGCTTCCTCGGCCGGCCTGATCACTTATGTAGTACAATACTGATATTCAATGTGTTTATTCTCAACACCCAACTTGTAAGTTCTGTTAGTTTAATTAACATGCGTTCCCTCAAAGGCAGTGTAGACTGATGCCTGGCACTGTAGTGAGACGAAGCTTAGTTCGGGGTCTGACAGCACAGTGTAACTAAATATAGACTTACTAACCCGTTTGGGGTCTAGGGGTTTAAGTTCCTTACATGTAAGAAATGAAATAATTGCAGCACTAGTTCAGAGAACGAGTATGAGGAAAACTGGCAACAGAACAGAAAACATTCCTGGCAAAATGTGTTGCATATAGCTGAGATTTAATAAATGCTATTATTATGTTATGGTCACTTCCTACTCTACATTCAGATCCAAGGCCTACGGGTTGATTGTGAGTGACACCAGGCCAGATTTTCTAAACATGTGCCTACAAACTTCTCATTTTGGCATTATCTATTAAATGAAACATCTTTGTGTTATTTTCAGTTGTTAAGAATACAAGTCTCAAAACACCAAAAAAAAGGCAAAACAAAAAAGAATACAACTATTTACATTCATATCCAGATTTTTTATCTTGTTTTTAGAGTTACCTGTGTTTTAATCTGCAGTAATAAGTATAGAAATCATTATTACTTATTTTTCATGAGACTAGATTCTTAAGAATTAATTTTTAATTTATTTCTTTTATTAAATTTCCTGCAGTATTTTTAAGCTTTACAAACAACATTATTACCCACCCCAATCAACCTCTTTCTGTCATCTATGCTTCTTATGCTGCGGTCACCTACACAATCTTTGCTTGTGCAGCAATCTTTGCTTGAAAATTCCTATAGATGTTTTTCAAAGCTTTACCTTCACAGTGTTGTCTCAGCATTCTGATAGTTGACAGCTGTTAAACCAATTTACCTTTGCTAATTGATGAGAGTACGGCCAATTTTAACTCAAGACTGAGACCTTCTATCTCATTAGAATCTGATACTAAGGGAAGCAATGCTAATTAAATAAATGTTATCCAAGGAAAATAATTATATGGCAGGTCATATACATTTTATGTAAAGAAGTTCCTTTTCAGTATTCTATGTAAACCTTTTGGCAGAAGAAAACACTTGAAATAGCATTCCAACTGTAATTCAAAAAAAGGAAGGCATTATTTTGGATCATGTTTCGTAGGATTCAGTCCGTGGTTGTTTGGTTCCACTGTTCTGACCTGGAGACGAGGCAGTATATCCTCACAGGGAGGACATGGGCAAGCAAAGGCATTCGTCTCAGCCTCTCTGGGAAACAGAAGGAAAAGGGAAATGAGAAGGGTCTGGGGACATGGCACACTCTTAAAAGATGTGTCCTTCTTCATCTACTTCTTGAAACTAGTTCCCATGTCCTATTACTAGGTCAAGAGGCTATGGACTCTCTGATTAAGAACCTCATGATAAAATTGTCTCTGATGAGCTCCACAGCTAGGTATTCAGCACGAGTCTTGGGAGTTGGAATGCAGAGTTCATATTTAAAGCATGACGCTAAACAGATAATTAAAATATAATCCTAATGATTCAGCTCAATCCCCTTCTCATGACACAGCACCTTCCTTTTTATGAAGGCATCTGGAATTGCCTGGTCTTATTTAATATTTAAATACATATTAATGTTGGCAAGATCGATTGTATTTTATGATAAAGCTAGGACGTCTACTTCCCAACAAGTGGAAAGGTCTGATGATTTATGTTTGATTTTTGTTCTAGAAAGTACAGGTGTCCTGAAGTTAAGAATTCAGTCTGGTTCTGAGCAATGTGCTTAGTGTGAGTCTTTAGGATGATGTGTGATTCTCCTCTCTATGTTGTAAATATCATTGGTTAATTAAGAAACTGCTTTGGGCCTATCCCAAGCTATAGGGTAACAGAGCTAGGTGGGGAAACCTAAATTGAATGCTGGAAGAAAGAAGGGCAGAGTCAGAGAGACACCATGTAACCCTGCTGGAGACAGATACCAGAACTTTAGCTGGTAAGCCACTGCCACGTGGCAATATACAGATGAACAGAAATGGGTTAAATTAATATGTAAGAGTTAGCTAATAAGAAGCTAGAGCTAATGGGCCAAGCATTGATGTAATTAATACAGTTTCTGTGTGATTATTTTGGGGCTAAGCAGCCGGGAACCGCCAAGCGGCCTCCTCCTTGCTACATTAGGAGAGCTGTGAGAAAAGAGTTACTGCATCTTCTCAGAGCCATTTTACTCCACTAGCAACAGAAGGCTCAGGACACCTTCTACTTTACTGACAAGTTTAATCTTGATGATTTCAAGTTACTTGTACTCTAGTTTAACAAAAAGTCACAAGAGAAATGTTGCAGTCCAACCTGTGTCCTTCCTTCCAGGTCCCTTGACCAAAGAGCAAAGGTGAGAGTCTCTCTCCTCCTAGTAGGATGTCAAGCCCTTGCTCAGTGACTTCATTATCTATTCCACCAATCCTGTACATCTCAGAAACAACTAAGAATCCTTTATTTGAAAAACTGTCCAGATCCCTGCTTCCATGTGAGTTTTTGTTTGTTTGTTTTGGCATCCTTTACTTAAAATAATCTGTCTAACTAATTCTCCCAGTGGCTGTAGTTTTCATAATTTATTTAGTAAGAACTGACACTACCCTTATCATCCTGATGATAGCCCAGACCAGAAAGGAACCTGTCCTTTCTCCCCACGTTGTCTTCTGTAAGCATATTCTAAGAGCTTAGTGTATGACAGGAAAAAGAATGGAGAGGCTGGAAGATGGCTCTCCCTGCCCTCTAAGGTGCTGTAACTTTACTGTAACATTAATTGACCACTCCAAGAAATTCTATTCTATTCTTCCCTCTTGGGTAAAACTTGTCTATGACACATATGTGAACTCAGAGAAACTGGCAGCTTACATGGGGTCAGCACAGATTTAAGCCACATTGGGGTCCAGCACTGTTAGGTGGAAGTGAACACAAGTACCCATCCCTCACTAAGAAGTCAATGAACATCTGCTGGCAAAGTAAAAATTAGTTCTCTCCAAAGGGCTTTCACTGGGTATCTAAATCATGCTTAAGGGTGGGTTCTGTGCTCAGCATTAGACAGAACAAAACAAACTCAATGGTGTTTCTCTACACTTCAAGTCCTACATTGCATAGTTTGCACATTTTCTAATTCACTAGTCTTTCGCTTACATATTATGATTCCGGATTTCGTGTTTCTGTGGAGTTTGGTGTGTGTGTGTGTGTGTGTGTGTGTGTGTGTGTGTGTGTGAGAGAGAGAGAGAGAGAGAGAGAGAGAGAGAGAGAGAGAGAATATTTCCTGTGCTTTTTCATTGTTTTGTAAAATTTTTTATTCTGGTTTGTTTAGTTTTATTTGCCTGTTTTTCTGAGGGAGAGAGGAAGGGCCTGGGCTTGGAGTTGTATGAGAAGGGATATAGAGAGGAAATAGGATGAAAAACCATCATCAGAATATATTGTATAAATTATCAATTAAAAAACATAGATCCATAGGCCCTCCTGGTACCATGTGGCGCAGGCAGGTGAAAGAAACCACAGGTCAGCCTGGGTCAGCCTGGGTTCTCATAATCTGAGTTGGCTAAAACCTTCACAAGCCCACCAGGTGCCTGCTGAGCCGGGTGGGTAGATGCCATCATGATGAGTACATATATGGTGGAGAAATGGGAGAGAGAGAGAAGCAAATAGTTCATGTGCTGTGGAAAGAGGCAGAAGTGAAGCAGCAGAGATGGTGAGGAATAAACTGATGTGGGTGGCTTGAATGCCTCGAGCCTGGACTACTGCCAAGTGCCATGTCTGGGTCTGTGGCCGTGTGCAGTGTCTATGTTGATGTCCATGGCTCTAGTGACCACTAAGCACCTGCAGATATTTGTGGTCTTGTCAAGCCCCTGGGTCCATGCTGGTGTCAGGGAGCCATGCTGTTGCCAGGGCCATGGTGAGCTGAGTGTCCTGTGATGCCACCAAAGGCCATGGTTACATGTGGGCCCAGGCTGTTGCCAAGGGTTATGTTTGAGCCCATGGCCCTGTAGTAGCTCAGGGTCTGTGCTGATTTCTGTGACTCCTGTTACCATGGAAAGCCATGCAGATGCTAGGGGTTTAGGCTGTAACATGGGGCCATGTTGATTTCCAAGGACCATGCTGTTACAGGGGTCATACTGATCTGTGTGGCCTATGCTACCATGACCATGATTTCGTCTGCCCTGCTTGCTTCTGAGGGCCATGTATGGGTCCCTGGTTGTGCTGTAGATTTAGTCTGTGTTGATTTCAATAGAGTGTTTTACTATGTGGGATGGGAGGGGGCATAGGAACCATGGATTTAAAATCCAAGGTTCTGCTACCCCTGGCCCTGGGATATTTGACCTTCACTAGATATTGCAGTGGTAGAGTCATCTCCACATCTCTTGGGAGAGCTGGCTCTGATGGCATGGGTATGAGGGCTGACTCTGCCCCTCTTCTTAAGGGGATGGGACCAGAAGCCCAGATTGACCATTGCAGCTAATGCCAGGCCACATCCTGGGCTCTGGATTGGTCCACCCTAGCATTTACCCCATCTATGACCTGTTGGAGCACATGAAAGGACTGGTCCCACAGAACAATGTCTATGACTTGGAGCAACGGTGAGATACCCAAGAGGAGTTTAGGTGAATGTTCAGTTAGGAGGGCCTTGACCCAGACCAATGACTCATCACAATGAACATTTTAGGGTGGGGCTGACTGGACAAAAGGGTACGCTGTGTGACACACCGCAGCTCCCAATGTCACTGAGACTAATGGGGAGGTATTGGATGGATGGGAAAGATAGAGGAGCAAGGTGGGATTTTTGTTTATTTGCTTTTAATTAATTTTTTGGGTGGAGTTCTCTTGGGGGTGAACATTATGGGGTTGACACGCAGATAAGGATGGAATGGAGGTGGGAGGGATTGGGGAGCATGATGCAATATTCCCAAAAATTAATAAAGAATATGCTATCAAAATGTAAATGTCAGAGTAAAATATTTAAGTAAAAAGAAAAACAAAAGAAAGCAATTATAAGTAAACAATAAAGTTCTTTTAATTCATTTAGCCTTGGAGGTGATTATATTTTAGAGTCTGGTGGGGTGTATTTCTCTGTTCTGGCTTAACCATCCTGCTGATTCCCCTCATTTTATCAATCAGTGGAGCTTTTCTACAGCATCCCGTAGAAGCCTGGTTCCCAGTTCTACAAGTCATTTTTAACCTGGCATGAAATGAATCATTAGAAACAAACACGTAAAAAACTACTTTAGTCTCACAAGAGTTATGCCCTGGACATGCTTATCATCACATCACTTAGTAGTTACTGTTAACTGAAGTTAAAAAAAAATGTCTGTTATGCTACAAGTGTGTAATGTCCCCTCACAGCCTTATGTGTTTTAATACCTTATCCCCCTGTTGGGGATGTTGTTTTGGGAGATGGTGAACATTTTTGTATATAGAGACTACATGACAGATGTGGGAGCCATACGAACAGGCGCAAGGAGCAATTGCCCGACATGATTACAGCCTGAATTCTCTTTTTGGTGGTCTGCAGAGGTGGGAGCACCCTGTTTCATGCTCTCACTGCATGGATCGTCCTACTGCCAAGAAATTCAATGTTTTACTGACATTTGTTCCAGCTTTGTGATTATCCACTGAGTATATTGCTGATGCCCACACCTGATTTCCAAGTCACACAGATAACTGTGTTGTAACTCAACACAGTGCTTCTGTCATCCACTTTCCCTTAGTGTCACACATGAGCTGATATGCTCTCCAGTGTAGGCACCACACACACACACACACACACACACACACACACACACACACAAACACACACACACACACACACACACACACTCACTATACACACACCTTACAAGATGCATGCATCTTACCATATTATCACATCCATAAAGAACATACACAACACCTACAAACACCACATAAAACATACACATACACGTGCACACACTCACACCTCCTCCCTACATGTCCAAACTACAACTACCCTTACTGTTTTATAAAGCTATTTGCAACACAGTTTTTTATAGGTTGATGGAACTAATTGTGCATTGATTTCACTGGAACAATTTTTTTTTACAGCTTAAAGTTTTTCTTAGTCAACCAATGTGATAGTTTCTATATGTCCTCAGTTTTTCTGATTAAAGCCCAGAACATATATCCTGGAAAGAAGTCTCTTTTATAGGGTTTAGTTGGTAATTGTATCTTCAAGGTATGGCTGGATCGGACACAATTATGGATATATGTGTATATCCATGTAGCCATGTCTTTATGGACAGAATTTCTTTTTTTTGTTTTGTTTTGTTTTTTCAAGACAGGGTTTCTCTGTAGCTTTGGAGCCTGTACTGGAACGAGTTGTTGTAGACCAGGATGGCCTCGAATTCACAGAGATTGAAAACTCTGTCTCCTGAGTGTTGGGATTAGATGTGTGTGCCACCACTGTCTGGCTTGGAACAGCATTTCTAATACTGCACAGTTTGTCCCCTTTGGTCCACTTTACTGATTAAAATAAATTTAAAGTTTGAATTGTAGTATGTGTTTAAGCCCATGTTTATACCATCATTTAAAAAAAAGTATTTTTCAGCCTGTCTTTTAAAAATTCAGTATACTTGTCTGTCCAATATTATATTTATATTGTAATTTTAATTCATGGCTGAAATATAGTCATGTAGGGTTCTGTCTGGGCTTCATGTTCATGCTTATTTGGATCAAGGGACAAAAATAGAAGGCTTCCCCTAGTAATTTCCCATTGGGTATTTGAGTTCCCAAGAAGAAGTGTACTGTATTCACTTCTCTGCAGCTAGAAAATTGTTTAGCATAGCTTCCCCAAGCCCTCTAGACAAAGCAACCATTTTCTCATACCATTTTCAATGATCGTTTTCTATAATTAAATTCATGTTTTCTTCTCCTGTGGAGAGATTTTATAAAATAAGAGGCAGCCTCTATAAATATTTATCACCTTTATTTCATGTTAGCAAACATGAACTTGTGCATTGGAAACACTCCAGCCTCTGTTTTATCTCACGCATCATCTGTGCATATGCTTTCTTACACACTATTCTGAATATTCATAGATGGTTTCAGTTTTATACAAAGTTTACAAAATTGAATCTACCCAGATATCCAGAGTTCTACTTATCCATTCTCACATATACATACTCTCCAGGAAAGAAATATTTCTTAGTCTGTACACATCAGTGCTCCAAAATCTGCATCGGCATCTGCCTCACATTCTCCAAGAGAATTGATGTTTCACTCTAGTGAGAGATCCTCTGCAACACACACACATACAAACAAACACAGATTCTCACACACACACATACATCCTTTTAATCCCTGCTTCTCTCATGAATTCTTTTTGCACTGAAGACTATAAATCACTGAATTAGTTATGCTGTATCTTTGGTTTAAATGTGAGTAGATACTATAATGCTGAAGGATCCAAGCAAAACTGGCAATAAACTTCTTTGATTGGAGTAACAAATGTCATGTGATGCAAACACACTTAGGTTGATCAGGGATTTTACTCCTTTCTAAATTCAGACTAATATATCACATTAGTAAATAGATGAATCTGGAGATTATTTAGAATACAGTTTCCCTGAATTGTTAAGGAGTTGTTTGGAAAAAGGAGAAATCAGATAACTTGAGGAAGAGCCAATTAGAGGTCATTGTAGTCATGATTCTGAATGAGTTAAAACAATATCTTTCCATTTCTTTGGTATTTCAAATGTACGAATGCATATGACACCACACAAAAAGGAAAAAACTGAAATGAAATAAAAATGAACATGCAAGCAGGTTGTTATTATATATTTGCTGTAGTCAATAGGCTAATTTCTTCTTAAAATGTGACTCTTCAAAGCAAATCCAGGGCTGTTGTATAATTCTTTTGTATTCTGTAAAGATTTGTCACTTGTATTGGTTTAATAAAACACTGATTGGCTAGTAGGCAGGCAGGCAGGTGACTGATCTGGAAAAATTCTGGGAAGAGGAAAGGCTCATTCTGCAGTCACCAGACAGATGCAGAGGAAGCAAGATGTGAATGCCTCACTGATAAAGGGTATCATGACATGGCTAACATAGACAAGAAATAAGGTTTAGTTTAAGTTGTAAGAGCTAGTTAATAATAAGCCTGAGCTAATAGACCAAACAGTTTATAATTAATATAAACCTCTGTGTGTTTTTTGGGGACTGAATGACTGTGGGGCAGGACAAGACTGAAACTTCTGTCTACAAATGGCACCCAACATGGGGCTTGAACCCACAACCCTGAGATTGAGAGTCTCATAAACATTTGGCAAGAATTTCCACATAAAGCCAGAGAAAGATTTAAAAAGAAGGATTCTAGACAGAAAAGAATAAAGCTAAGCACAGCTTCTTGGTAGCAGCATTGTCTTGGTTGGGCTATGTTTGCTGGCAGCAACCAAAGGCATGATTCCTTAAGAGAGGCTTCCTGACTCAGCATTAGCAACAAAAACCATGCAGCTCTTTTAAGAAGTCGTGCCACCAAACACTTAAATTGTATTCATGAGCAGCCAGCAGCATGCTTCTTGGCAGAGGCATGGACCTAGAAACTTCATACAGTTGTGGTTTAAAAAAAAATGTGGCTCCTGCAGGACCCACACCATGAAGCTAATCTTTCAGGAAGCCAGGGGTGTGGCACATTCAATCGCTAAATCTACAGCTTTTATACTAGTCAAGTGCTTAGCAGACTAAAGATTCATATGGTCAGAAAATGATATAAAGCAAAGACAGCTTAGAGGAAAAATAGAAAAACCTCTAAATAGTTTACATCATTTTTAAAAAATATACCTAGGTTTGGAAAATCAAAGAAAAAGGATAGAGAAAGTTTTTTTTTAAAAAACCGAATATAGTCAGGCATGATGGCACATGCCTTAAATCTCAGCACTTGGGAGGGAGAGGCAGGTAGATCTCTGTGAGTTTCAGGCCAGTCTGGTTTACAGAGTTAATCCAGGACACAAAGAAACACTGTCTCAAAAACCAAAATCTAAAAAATAAGAATAAAAGAAATAGAGTTAAAAGAAAGTCATGTAAATATGGAAAATATATCAAGAGTCTGGATTATGTATGTTATTCTATTTTCTTTGAATTTTTTGACTAGTAAATGAGCTAACTACAAAGAGGCATTTCATTGTATGGGCTACTAAAATGAATCAACATATATATTTTAAAGGTATCTTGATGTCAAAATTTGAGTTTAAGTATACATTACTTTGGGAAAGAGGTTCTGACTTTGTTTCCACAGAAGATGAGAGCATGTGTATTCCTTCTAGTCTGATGTGGTTTTATAGAACAAGATCCCCTGAAAGATCTCCATGAACCCTCAAAATATTTTGCCCAACAAACAACAGGAAACAGTTTGGAGAAGACAAAGCTCAAATGCCCAAAATGATTGTTTATGCATGTTTATTTTCATTTTAAAAGAGTTGTCTATAAATGGTTAATTGTCACAGTCAATATCTTTCCAAGAAAAGGCAGGGAGGAAATGATATAGAAATGAATACTTTACACTGGTATAGAATTTACTGATACAAATTTATGGTCAATTTTGTTATTTGTATATATCTATTCTTGTTTAAGGTATTATGTTCATACAGCTAATCTAAAAAATGTAATGTATACTAAAGAAATCCCAATTAATATGTAGTTATCGATCTAGAAACTTTTATTTAGGTTAGTTATGTTTTCTAGATATACATATATATTAGATAATCTCCAACACTTCTAAGTCCTACAAAATATGGCATTCTTGGCATTTCTTGACAGTGAAACATTTCTGCTTCTGGCAGTACCAATTATTTCACAGAGGTTGATGGGCATTAAAGAAATTCACTATTTGCCTTCAATGTGACAAGGTTAGCCATATGGAAAAGAACTTGTTCTTGCCTGGACTGCTTGATGGTATGCTATACAAACTGGACATGCAGGACTCACAAAGAGTGACTGCTGAACTTGTCAAAAGAAGTGAGACAGTCCTCCAATGTTCCTGTTTCATGAAAGAGTATGCAAGACATTCTGTAGGACACAGAAGAAAGTGACTGACAAACTGTGAATATAGGTATAACATTCTTTCAAATTTTCTGCTTCATGGAAATGTCTGCTAGATACTGTGGTCCTGTAGGTTGAAGATGGATGCCCCAACATTACAGAAGAACTTTGGGTGACTGTCCAGTCACTGAGATATTTCTGTCAATTCTCAGGTTTTGGAAGTTGCATACAATGCCTTTCTGTTTACTTAGGTAATACTATATTCTTCTGGTGTCTTTGATGGCATTGAAAATAGTTTTTCTTAGTTATGATAAAAGATAAATTATATATAAAACTTTAGTTATAAATAGACTATTGTAACTGTAATTCTTGCTTGATACCTGTTTTGTTACATGTAATTTTACTATGTTCAAATTAAAACCTTCCTTTTTATTTAGATAGAAAAGGGGAGATGATGTGGGTTTCAATTTATTATACTGTGTACTGCTAGGCTGTGTACTAACTTGGAGCAAGTTTCCTCTTTTTTCTCATGTCTCCCTTTGTTGGAACAGAATATATTTCTTATGCATAGCCAGGTATAGGGTTTTTAAAATGCATTTTTTTGCCTTGTTCAGAAAACTCAAAGTGAGACAGCATTTTCTCCCAGAATGAATTATCACTATTTCCCACCAATATCTGATTTAGATTATAGTAGGCACAGGAAGAATGTTGAAATTAAAATTGTGTAAGCTCATTTTCCCACAAAGACATTTGACTTTATTATTTACTTATGTTTCCAATATATTTCTATGTTTTTATTAGCATACATTAAGTACACATGCTAACGGATTTCATCATGGCATCTTCATATATGTGTTTAATATATTTTGCTCATATTCACCCTACATTACCCCTTCTTGTTCCCATCCCAAGTGTCTGATCCCCTTCATTTTCAAAGTAGTCTGCTTTTTACTGCCCCCATGTGTGGTTGCATGTGTGAGAGAGAGTGAGAGAGACAGAGAGACAGAGACCCAGGGAGTTTCTTTCTGAGAGATTACTAATACGAGCATGAGTGGAAGGTTATTTACAAGAAAAAAGGCCATCACACCATTGAAAAAAACATGACTCTCTTCTCTGGTAACCTTTTACTCTTTATAAATCTTCAAGGAGTGCTGGAGCCTTGTGGGCCTCTCCACCTTCCATGATGAAATGTTGAGGTATCCAATCTTGGACAGGTTAACTTACCTTGTAATGCTGAACAGACAGAAAACTCCTTTTCTGTGACATCATTTACATTCCTCCTACACCTCATTTATTGTCTTCCAGAGCCTAGGATGTTGTGATAATGCCCTGTCTAGTGCTCAGCTTTCAACTCTTTGGTTTTCTCATCACTTTGATTTTTTGCGAATCTTTCAGTTACTACCATCTATTGCTAAAGGACCTTTCCTGGTGAAATCTGCCAATATAACAAACTTATTGGAATAAATCAATTATCAAGAAAATAATTTTATGAGCATATCATGTTCATTTAGCAAAACAACAGCTGCAGTTTTTCCACTCTGGCCTATGACTCATAAGCTGCAGGATTTTGGCCCTATTTACCATATGAGATATGAAATCCCTATTGGGAAGCAGGCCTTGCCTCCAATATGGAAGTAGATGGGTATTCCATGATACACTTGCCACTATTGCACTGAAAGGCAGACCTCATCTGTTCAATTAGCAGTTAACATGTAGTGTGTACATGAGATTAAAGACTGTTGACAAGTTTTCCCCAGCAACCTGCATATCATTTCTGGAACAAGAAAGGCTAGGTTTCAATGAAAGGAAGTTTTGAACTCAGTCCCCATTTGATTTTTCTGTTCTGGAAGGAAAGTATGTGGTATCTTCAGCAGCAGCAGTGTTACTTAAAGGGCCCCTCTGACCAATAACTTAGAAGGAATTAGCTTGCCTCTAGCATAGGGATTTTCATTTAACTCCCTATGAGTGCTGAGAGTTGTTTATCCACCTGTACAGCATTTCCATTCAAACACCTATAGACATTTGACTCTTCAATTGGCTTTAAGTATCAGGATATGTTATGGATTTGATAAGAGTATATTTTGTAAGTTTCCAGAGTATCTTCAGTCATAATGCATTTATAAATACTTTTGTTATTATGTTATAATGAATTAGGTAATCATTCTAGGCTTTCAGTTTACATTGTCTCCAGTGCCTATTTTAAATCAAAACAAAATGCTTTTTAAAGTTGAATCACTTGTCCTATACATTTTTTCTTGTAAGCACAGCAAGATTATCCAAGAACTAAAATCCAAGACAAAAGACATGGAAAACTCTCTATATAGGAAAATGTAAATAGTAGATTAGCAAGAATAATTCCAAAAAAATGTGGGATAATAGACAATATATATACCTTTAAGTCCATGAGCTGGAAGAAGTACCAATATTTTATGTAATGAATGAAAATTAATTTGGTGGCAAAAATAGGTGGAAATAGTACTTCAAATGCAGCCACATTTACATCTGTGGTATGGAAAGCATTTTATCATGTGTTTTAAATAGCGCATTTTATGATTCCATTCCATTTTTACTAGTAAAAAATAAACATAAAGCAAAAATCAAATAGTTCAAAACACATTAAATATGAGAAGCAATGAAGTTTTAACAAAAGGCAGAAGTTGGATTGTTAGCTAATGTTATACCAAGAGTAACTGAAATGTCCCCCAGATTTCTTCAATTTGGTAATTGCAGAGCTACAAATCAAAGGAGGTTCTCTGCTCATTTTTCAGTTGACAAAATGTTTTTTCATATAGTTTTTTCAATCACAGAACGATAGAGAAAATAGTTTACTGAGTCTTTATGTATATAGTATAATAGAATACCAGTTTGTTAAAATGGGAACTTATTTTTGGTATAATATTAACTCTTACTCGACCAAAATTTACATTGTATCCAAGCTCGGCCCAGTGAGCCAAGAAAGCTAAGGTAATGGAATCTCCAGCATGTATTTTTATCACTGTGTTTTTGTTTTGTGTTTTGGAGACTTTTTCCAATAATTTTCATTGCAGTTGTTACTCTTTCTCTTCCTCGTCAACAAAAGGATTCAAACAACAGAAACAGAGCAAGCATGCTTAAGTAGAGTGGAGAAAAGATGATACTGCATAGATAGAAATGGATTTTACTTCGAAGACATTAAAATACACAATTTTTTAAAATCAATTTCTGTCTAAACAAAATCAAAATACACATATAGTTATTACTGGAAATATGTAACTGGACTGTGGAGAGAAAGGGAGAGAAGGAAAAGATGTCTGTGAAGGGTAAACGGATGAGTCTCCTAGTTCAGACATGAGCAAAATTTCCCATTGATACCCAGATTGAGATACCATAATCTCCCATGTTGCGGCTTTGAGGCACTCTGCAGTTGCTACTGCATGCCTAGTCGCAGCCACACACGGCCAGCGTAAGCCACAGCTAGGTTTTATAAAGGGTGATAGAAGAATGCATGTCAGGGGACCTTGGTGATGTTTCTCTTCTTAGGACTCTTCTTCTGTGTCTTGTGGATGAGACAACTCCAGAAATCTCTGAAAAACATATATATTTAAATCATTTTTGGATGAATGGCACTTGTTTCCTTCTAACCAAACTAATTTACTCATAAAACACTTTCTGTGCACACTCTTTTTCAATCTTTACAATATGGCCATACTGAGAACTTCATAAATCTTTAATTTCTGTCTCCCATTCAATTTTATTTATTCACTATTTTTTACTAATATTATTTTATTTTTATGAATGTTTTACTTGCATGATGTCTGTGACAGCTGAGTCCAAAAGAGGGTCTTAGCTTCTACAGAACGGGAGGAACTGGAGTAACAGATGGTTGTGAGCCACCATTTTTTTGTGTTGGGACCTGAACATTGATCCTCTGGAAGAGTAGCCAATGCTATTAAGTGCTGATTCAGCTCTTTACGTGTGTGTGTGTGTGTGTGTGTGTGTGTGTGTGTGTGTCCACATTTTATTTTAAAAATTTTTTCTTTAGTTTATTGTGCTTGCATTTTATGAAAAGTAGTCAAGATAAGGTACTAGCTGAACTCTGAGCTAGTTCTAAGTACTTGGATCCTTTGAGCCTTTAAGATTTAATCTAGCAGGCCTTGTCTTATGTTTTCCAGTCCATTCAAAGAAATCAGGTATGACTATTTGATTGCATCGGTGGTGGTCTGTGTTATTTCTAATTCTTTTGGGCATGTTTCTAGTCTTACCTAGTTTCTTTTGGGCATCTACTGATCAATGCTTTTCTAACGTTTGAACGTTTCTCCATCTTCGCCATTGCCCGTACATTCCTCCTTGCAAGGATTGTCTCTCCTGAACCTTGTCTACCACCAACTATCTGGTGTCTCCTTAACTCAGAAAATCTGCTCTCCTCACCTGCTTCATACGTGGAAGCTCTTTCCTGGAAGTCGGCTTTGCCAATTGAAAAGCTCGTCATTTGTGCTCTGTCCTAGAGGATTAATGTATCCTGTTACCTGATATGTAGTGTTGAAAATAGCATTTCATGTATATGTTAGCATCTACTTGATTGTTAAAGGTAAAGAGAGAACACTTTCATTTACTTCATTTCCCGATAAAGAGGACTTCTCTTAGTCCTTTGCACTTATTTATATAGTTGGATGGCATCAATGATTTGGATTTTGGTAGGAAAAGGTCTATAACTTACTTTATGTGTTCTTGATTTCATGATTATATCTCTGAAACCTTTCTTGACTCATTAAAGTAAAATTTCTAGATGGAACATAAAATCCCTGGATTGCATCCTTCTGCACTAAACATTTACGTGTCATTCTACAGTCTTTGGTTATGGAACATTCCAAGGAAAATTCTAAGTGAGATTCTTCTTCATTTAAAGATACATTTATAATTTTATTATGCTAGATCACTTCTAATTGCAAATGATCCATTTGAAAAGGTGACTGTGTATGGTATCAGAATTCTTAACTCTGCCTTTGATATAAAATAACAACATGCCCAAAGAAGATGCAGATCACTGATTTGGACATGGTTCATCCTTCAGAGGCCCATGTCTCTGAAACTTACTGCAGGGTGTCAGGTAGGGAAAAATTTTAAGAGCTTTATTAAAGAATATAACAAACAATTGTGTGGCAACAAATATGGTAACATAAAACAAATGGTCAAATTCCTACACACATGCAACCTCAGAAACTGAACTCTGAAGAAACAGAAAACTAAGACAAGTCACACACATTTTGATTGATTCAATAATAAGAATACACTCAAAGAGTCTAGTGCAAAATAGTTCCACTGTTCAACATTATCAAAATGTAGCTAGGAGAGAATGATAACACTTACATACTATTTCAAGAACTAGATGAAGGGATTTCTTCATAACATGTTATGTGAACCTAATGAAACCCTGATACCAAGAGTAGATAAGAACATGACAATAAAATAAAGCAAAAGACCAATGTTTTTATGACCATAGTTGCAAGAAAAAAAAGAAAGAAAAGCAAAACTTTTAATAAACACACACACATACACACACACACACACACACACACACACACACACACATATATATATATATATGTTTTGGCACATATATTGAAAATAAATAATCCAGTATCTAACATTATATCTAATTTGAAAAAGCTGAAAGGTTATTGGAATCAAGTATGTATAAAAAATGTTGATCTTTTCTATTTTTTTTCAACATAGTGCTGAGCATGCTAGATAACACACTGATCTAAGAAATTGCCACAAACAGTGTATGATCTGGTAAAACAGTCAAATAGTTCATTTTCATGGAAAATATAATTATATGTGTATGTATATTCATACATATCATAGATCAGGCGGTAAATAATCTCACACCAGGATAATCCTAAGAACAAAAACTCATACTTGCACACAGACATAGATACATACATACACACACACACACACACACACACACACACACACACACACACACTACCACCATCAGCAACTACAACGAAAAAGAACAGGAATCAACAATCATTGGTCATTGTTATCTCTAAATATCAATGGAATAATTCCCCCAATTGAAGACTCAAACTCACAGAATGGATAAAATAACAAGATCCATTCTTCTGCTGCATACAAGAAATGGACTTCAACATTAAAGATAGATATTACCTCAGAATAAAGTTAACAGGCATCATGATACAAATGGACCAAACAGATTATCTACAGAACATTTTACCCAAACACAAATTAATACACCTTCTTCTCAGCACCTCATAAAACATTCTCCTTAGCTGACCACATACCTGGTCACAGTGCACGTTTTAACAGATTCAAGAAAATTTAAATAACTCCTGCATCATATCATACCACCACAGAATAAAACTTGATTTCAACAACAACAGAAAAAAAAAAAAACAGAAAGCCTAAATACTCATGGAAACTGAACAAATCTCTACTGAATTATGATTGTGTCAAGGAATAAATAAAGAATCAATTATTTCCTAGAATTCAATGAAATTAATGTTCAATGTACCCAAACTTATGGGACAGTGTGAAAGCAATGATAAGAGGAAAATTCATAACACTAAGTGCTTTCATAAAGAATTTGGAGAGATATTAAACTAGAGACTTAACAGCACACTTGAAATCTCTAGAACAAAAAGAAGCAAACACACCAAAGAGTAGTAGACATCAAGGAATAATCAAACTGAGGGCTAAAATCAGTAAAATAGAAAGCCAGAGAATAACAGAAAGAGTCAATGAAGCAAAGAGTTGGCTCTTTGAGAAAGTAAACAAGATAAACAAACCCTTACCCAAAGTAAATAAAAAACACAGAAAGAATATCCAAATCAACAAAAGCAGAAACAAAAAGGGGAACATAACAACAGATACTGAGCAAATACAGAGAATCTTAGTTCATACTTCAAAAACCTGTACCACATAAAATTGGAAAATTTAAAAGAAATAGACCAAAATTAAGTCAAGATCAGATAAAATTTAAATAAACCTATAACCCCTAAGGAAATGGAAGCAAGGTGCAGATTCAATGCAATTCCATTCAAAATTGAATCCCAACAATATTCTTTACAGACCTTGAAAGAATAGTACTCAACTTCATATGAAAAAAGCAAAAAAAAAAAAAAAAATCCAGGATACACTAAACAATCCTATACAGAAGAAGGACTTTCAGAGGAATCACTCTCACTAACTACAAGATGTACTACTGAGCTATCGTAATAAAAATCATGTTTTGACACAAAAACATATAGGTAGATCAGTGGAATAGAATTGAAGACCTAGACATGAATCTACACACCTATGGACATCTGAGTTTTTGACAAATAAACCAAAATTATACAATGGAACACAGAAAGCATCTTCAACAAATGGTGCTGGTCTAACTGGATGTTGGCATGTAGAAGAAAGCATATATCACCTGTACAAAACTCAAGTCCAATTGTATCAAGGACATAAAATTCAGATACATTGAACTTGATTGAAGAGAAAGTAGGAAATATCCCTGAATGCACTGGCACAGGAGACAACTTTCTGAGCACAGTATCAATGTCACAGGCACTAAGATAGACAATTATTAAATGGGACCTCATTAAACTGAAAAGTTTCTGTAAGACAATGGACATTGTAAATAGTATTAAAAGACAACCTAAAGAATGGAAAAAGATCTTCACCAATCCTACATCTGACAAAGGACTGATTTCCAAAATATATAAAGATCTCAAGAAACTAAGAAACCCCCCAACACACACCCAGGAGAAGAATGCTTGGGTGTCAGAGAAAGTGAAATAAAGATGTCCTGTACACTCTGTCCATCAAATAATACAATAAAAAATGGGATACAGATCTAAACAGAGAATTCTCAACAGAAGAATTTTAAATGTCAGAGAGATGAAGAAATACTCTACTTCCTTGCCATCAAGGGAATGCAAAATCCAAATGATTCTGAGATTCCATCTCACACCTGTCAGAATGGCTAAGGTAAAAAACACAAGTTACAGTTCACGCTGGCAAGTATGTAGAGAAAGGGCCTCACTTCACCATTTCTGGTGGGAGTGCAAACTTGTACAGCCACTTTGGAAATCAGTATGGCAGTTTCTCAGAAAACTGGAAAGTGATCTACCCCAAAACTCAGCTACAATACTTTTGGGCATATGTCCAAAGATACTCAGTCATACCACAAGGACACCTGAGGTGGGAGTCCCCTCTGTGTGCTGTGATTACCATTATTGAATAAAGAAACTGCTTTATACCTATAACAAGACAGAACTTATGTAGGTAGGGAAAGCTAGGCTGGACTCTGGGAGAAAGAAGGGCAGAGTCAAAGAGAAGCCATGGAGCTGCTATCAGAGTCAGACATGCGGAAATTTTGCCAGTAAGCCACTGCCACATGGCGATACACAGATTAATAGAAATGGATTAAATTAATATATAAGAGTTAGCCAATAAGAAGCTAATGGGCCAAGCAGTGTTTTAATTAATACAGTTTCTGTGTGATTATTTTGGTTCTGGGTGGCTGGGATGAATAAGCATCCTCCTTGCAATAGACACCTGCTCAACTGTATTCATACAAGCTTTATTTGTAATATCCAGAATGTGGAAACAATCTAGATGTCCCTCAACTGAAGAATGGATAAAGAATATCTGGTACATTTACACAAAGGAGTATTACTTAGCTGAAAAAAAAAAAACAATGACACTTTGACATTTGCAGGCAAATGAATGGAACTAGAAAAAAAAACCCATCCTGAGTGACGAAAGCCAAATATGATATGTACTCACTTATAAGTGGATATTAGCTGTAAATGAAAACCAACCTACAATCCATAGACCAAGAGAGACTAGTTAACAAGGTCTCAAAAGGAGATGCTTGTATCTCCCTAAAAGGGGAACTAGAAAATATTTTTGGGTAGACTAGGGGTGTGTGGGAATGGGAACTTGAGGAATCACACAGGGGATGGGTTGAAGGTTGATATTGAAAGAGATTCCTGGAAGGGAATCTTTTGGAGTGATGTAGAAACCTTGTACAAGAGAAACTCCTAGGAATCTGCTGTGGAACAATTTTTGTACAATGTAAACATGTATTAATCTCATTGGTTAATACAAGAACTGACTCTTCAATACCTGGACAGGTAGAGGTTAGGTGGGACTTGCAGATAAAAAGAAAGCACAGGAAAGAAGAGAGGAGTCTCAGAAGTTTCCAGGAGACTCTAAGAGAAGCAAGATGAACATGCCAGGCTGAAAAACGGTACTACCATGTGGAATAAGGTAGATAAGAATTTAATTTAAATCTTAAGAGCTAGTTAATAACAAACCTATGGTACTGAGTATTTATAATTAATATTAAATGTATGTGTGGTTATTTGGGAGCCAGCTGGGGGGACAGAGATGACCATTGGTCTCAA
This sequence comes from Ondatra zibethicus, assembly GCA_004026605.1. Lineage (NCBI taxonomy): Eukaryota > Metazoa > Chordata > Mammalia > Rodentia > Cricetidae > Ondatra > Ondatra zibethicus. Next base: position 2,017 of record PVIU01014517.1, on the reverse strand, counting down.
TGAAAAATTTCATCTACAGGAATCTACATGGATGACCCTACCTAAGACTCCCAGCAATAGGGGATATTTAGCCTAAATTGGCCATCTCCTGTGACCAGGCAATTCTTCCAGTGGAGGGATCAGAACACCAACATAGTCACATAACTTTCTACCTATAGTCAGTCCTGTCTATGGAATATGCTGGGGTAAGGGTAATGCTGAGGTTATGGGAGTGACCAGCCAATGACTGTTCCAGCCCAAGACCCATGCCATAAAAGTAAGACCACACCTGACACTGTCTGAAGAACCAGAACCCAGAGGCTGAGTAGCCCAGAGTTCTAGGATAGAACCAAACATGCTTAGAGAAAAAAAAGTCAATGTAATGATGCCTAATCTTACTCTGCTATACTCATAGACTGGTGTCTAGCCCAATTGTCATCAGCGAGGCTTCATCCAGCAATTGCGGAAAACAGATACAGAGGCCCACAGCCAAACATTAGAATGAGCCAAGGAAACCCTGCTGAAGAGAAGAAAGAAGGATTGTAGAAGCCAGAGGGGAAATGGGCATCATAGAAACCCCACAGAATTAATTCACTTGGGCTCATAGGAGCGCACAGGGATTGAACCACTTAGGCCCTCTGCATGTAGGTTGCAGCTGTATAGATTCATGCTCTTTTGGGACTTCTAACAGGAAAAGTAGAGGCTTAGGGGCTGGCTCTGGCTCTTTTTTTTTCACCCTATTCCTCATATTGAGTTGTCTTAATACAAGAGGAGGTGTTTAGTCTTCCTGCAACTTGATATGTCAAGGTCTGTTGATATCCTTGGAAAGGTTGTCCTCTTCTGAATAGAAATGATAGAGGAGAGGATTGGGACAGGGAAGGGAAGGAGTGGGGGAGGGACTGGGAAAACAGGAGGGAGTAGAAACTTCTGTTGGGGTATAAAATAAATAAATTAATTAAAAATTAATAAAATAAGACAAAATAAAAGCCACAACAAGAGAAAGTTTGCATTACCCAAACCAATCTAGAGATTTAATATGGTTCATTTAAAAAAATGAATGGTATTGTTTTTATAGTTATAAAATTTCAAAATGTATTCAGAAATTCAAAGCCTATTTGAGAGGAATAAAATGGACAAAGCAAGGGACATTATATATCTGTCTTCAGAACACAGTCTAAAACTGTAGTAACCAGTTTGACCAGCCTGGAAATGACCACTGAGGGGAAAAGACAGGGTAGCAGTAAACTCATGCATAGGCTGCCAACTAATTTTCAACAAAGAAGCAGAGAACATGAGCTGTTGAAGAGACAGTCTTTTCAGTATACTGGGCCACTGAAATCTGAAATTCACATTCAGAGGAATAGCCCTTGATCTTGTCTCTTAAATGTTCAAAAAACTAACACAAAAGAAAAATACTTAAATGGAACACCTTAAAATATAAACATTCTAGTTGAAAACAGGAAATGTATTTTAGCAGGACATTTGAATAATGGAAATGTTTAGGAGAACCCAACACAGAAAATAAAAGCAAAAATACATAAGTGGGATTAAAACCAACCAAAATGATCGTGCTCAGCTTTAGTAAACCCCACATCGGACAAAGGTCTCATCTCCAAAATATATAAAGAACTCAAGAAACTAGACATTAAAATTCTAAATACCCCAATTAAAAAATGAGGTAATGATCTGAACAGAGAATTCTCAACAGAAGAAGTTCGAATGGCCAAAAGATACTTAAGGTCATGTTCAACTTCCTTAGCCATCAGGGAAAAGCAAATCAAAACAATGTTGAGATACCATCTTATATCTGTCCGAATGGCTAAAATCAAAAACACCAACGATTCCCTATGCTGGAGAGGATGTGGAGTAAGGGGAACTCTCATCCATTGCTGGTGGGAATGCAAACTTGTGCAACCTCTTTGGAAATCAGTGTGGCAGTTTCTCAGGAAATTGGGAATCAACCTACCTCAGGATCCAGCAATACCACTCTTGGGAATATACCCAAGAGAAGTCCAATCATACTACAAAAGCATTTGTG